>CAUDMG010000835.1:1125000-1383861 GCA_958450375.1 Homarus gammarus
CTTTTGACTAAACATTAAACATAGAAGATGGGTTTTATGTTGGACTGTGGTGGAAGTGGTGAGATCAGAACGGATGAGAGGTGGTATGGTTAGGTTAGCAAAGTTAGATAAAATGTAGAAATATCTGTCAAAAGTGGATTTAAGTCGTGAAGGCTGTATTGAGATGAAAGACACACGGTTTAATCTCATGTTGTTGGAAATATATTTAAAATGGTACCCAAACATTATTAAGCGAGTTGTAAGTTTCTTCATGTCGAGGTTCACAGTGTGTGTAAGAGCAAAGTTTGAGTTCGGTTGTCCTTTGTCAGGATAAACTGAACTAGAGCAGGAATCAAGTTTCATTAAAATCGGAGTGTAGGAAAGAGTCTCACGCCGAGGTAAATGGTTTATGAATTGTTATGAGTAGAAGTGAATGAGTCTATGTTAAAGTTTCAAGAGAGGATTTGTGGAGAGGAGAAACAAAACAGTGATCAGAAGAACCTGGCAGCCGAGGACACAATGACAGATGGAGGTTAAATGTGTCATAAAGAGAGGTCAGGGTTTAGTGTCGGGTCAGGACTGAGTGGGTGAGTCTTTAATATCGGTTACACTAAAGGTACCAGTAATGATAATTTCATTACAGGGGCTGGGGAGGTGATGCTAGTGCTTTAATTTTAGACGTTCAGGAGTCAAAAAGTGTAGGATTAGCGTGGTTGAGGGAGGAACAGAGGCAAGAGATAAAGTTAAATTTTTGGGCAAAGTGAAAGCTTAATTCAGAGCAGATCAAGATTACGAAACTCATAGACTGTCTCATTAGAACAGGGAAATCTGAATAAATGAAGACATAAGCTGCTCTTCCTTAATGGAAAATGGTAGATATGAATATATAGCTTAGAATTAAGAAGGAATTAGGGTCATAAATTAAGTGAGAGTTGAGGCTCTGCAAGGTACAGAAGGTGGGAATGTGATAACTGAAAGCAGGAATTATAGGGGCTCTTTGTGTGGATGATCCCCGTGTATTACAAAACAGTATTAACAGGGATGATGATGGTTGGGGGATTATGGATGTGTAACCAAGGTGATTATTTGTTGCAATGAGATTTGTTCTGTTCGCTGTTAGTTTGTTAGTCGAGATGTGATGAAAGTAAAGAAAACTAACAGTATCAATGTGTGAATTCTTTTAATACCCCGTGTGTTTGGTAGGATATTATAATGATACTCACCGGGAGTGCAGAACCACCACATTGTATTGTACTGTCGACCCATTTTCCACAACTAGTATGCTCGACAGTCCAGTAATGAGGTACAGTACAGCGAGAGTATGTTAGTTGTGTTCCTGGTGCTAGAGAACTATGCCGCCATCTGTTACCAATATCCATCCCTTGAACCATCAGGTTATCACAGACGCCAGATGATGTACGAAAGGGAAGCTGAGACACCGGTTGTACTGTCTCTTGGGCACCAGTCCTCTCTCGTGACCACGTCAGCCTCTCGTGTTACCAGCTGCTTTAGTGGTTCTTTGTAACTACATATCTGGTCGTTACATGAAACTGTAAATTTGGTACGTTATCATTATGGTAAGCTGAGTGAGACATTTACATAAAGTCGTTGGTTAATATAATTTTCATCTTCTATTTTCTACGCCTTACAGTATGTATATGCAAGAGGTTTGTCCTCACACGTTATGGGGAATATTGTTGATGAGGTAAGACATAATGGTCGACTGAACAATGCTCTCGGAGTCTTGCCCTGATAAACTACTTCTGTGTCCGCCATTTTGTGTATTTTTCATCTCGTTTCGTTGATTAACTTAATTTTCCCATTTACGTTTTCATTCTCTTAATAATATTTTCATTGTACTTCGGCATAAGTACATGTATTACTGTATTGAATTATCCATCTCTGGGCGTTAGGGAAGATGGAAGCGTTGATACAGGAGTTAGTTACTAAATCGAGAAGTGCCGAGAGCCCCGTGTGATGGTGACATAAACAAATGTTTCTGGCAGCATAGTGGCAACACCAAGGCTACGGTTTACTCTCTTCTACCATACCATATTTGTCAGTGATTTGTCGAGTTTATAGGATCACCTCCTGAATATTTGTGGAGTTTACGCAATTATGAAGTTGATATTAGTATTTGTTTTTAATTATAGGCAGGATTCTGTTGTCCTACATCGTTCTCTATGTATCCATCCTGAATGTTTTGAAACATCTCAAACCTGCGCATCACTGAGCACTTCTCTGCATACTTGTGTTGCGTACGTACGTCGGTACATAATGGTTCACTATCAAGTGTGTGTCAGTTTACAGTTTAACTAAAAATTACAAGATTTCCATTTAAACATCATCCGAGCAGATGCAAACCCTGCCTACGAGCCCATACTGTGGCAGGCTAACTATTACATTATTTATGTTGTTATTGTAAACTAGTGTACTGTATCTTTATTTTTGTGAGACTCAAATATTCTTTCAGACGAAAATGTCATCCGTTAAGTGACTATCTGGTCAAGTCCTAAGAAAGAAAAACTCCTACTGAAAATAACACAAATTCCAGATGAGTATTGTGGCTCTGGGGGTAACATAGTTTATCATACGAGCGTCGACCATAGCGGGTATGACCTTTAGACGGTAAGGGGCAGCTGCTGCCTGACTGCCGCTCCTGGTTTGTCATTCATGTGCAGCCACGTATCACTTCACCCATCTTGTTCACACTTGTGTATCATTCCCGTGTGATGGCGTCCCACACTAGTTCCACATGTGTGTGTGTGTGTGTGTGTGTTTAATGAAAGCAAAACACAATGACTCATCAGTGTTTTAGATATTCTCGAAATAGGACACAAAAATCAGCATAAATTAAAACAATTTTGGAAACCATTTTAGGGTTTTTTAGTGTAATTTTCGACTACTGTAGTTCTTAAGTCATAAACAACTATGTGAGAATCCATTATTTCTAAATTAGCTACCGAATTTATATGGATATTTATATTAAACACGTACAAAAATAAAACATACTTCGCCGTTTTGTTTGTGTTTTTTAGGAAAATTGTGAAGCTGTCTCGTGTTAATGTCTCGTATGTTCTTTCATCTCCTCTCGGTCTTAGAGGATATTTAGACGTGAGTAACAGAGTGAGGCGTGTGTGTCCCCGAGAGAGCAGGAGGTAGATGAACTGCTGTGGTGGTGGGAAACCTCGCCTCACTCTGATGGTTTGAGAAATGGAACTACCCGTCAGGGACAGGGAACACCACTTAGTGAACCGCTGCTGTTTACTCCACATCACGGTATGACTTTACTTCTGCAGGAATTGATAAATATTTGGTAGTTGCTTATAGTTGCGTGTTCTTATTCCATATCCTCGCCTCTTCCTGCAGTCACGTAGATCCATCTATATCTCTTAATCCCGTTTAAATATCTAAAAAAAAAAAAATCCTCGGATGACAATGCTCACTCGTTCGTCTTTACTAAAATCAGGCAAATATGGATGATGTTGATATTATCAGCTGGAGCAAGACGACCAACTGTAGAGTCTAGTGCCAGTATTGTCCTCTAAAAATCTAGAACTTACACCCTGTTATTTGTGAGAAGTTTCTAAAAATATCTTTGTTTTACCAAGAATACTCTTTATTTGTGCTCAAAGATTCTACTGTCACTCACAAGTCTATTTACTCACTCAGTTTACCTTTGTTTGTTTCACTCTCTTCTGGTACACCAAAACCTTCCAGTCACCCCACCGTCCACTCTATCTTCTATTCATACAGTCAGGTCCCCCAGTATGATTTTTAGTTCTCATGTTTACACTTATGGGGTGCGACGGCCGAGTGGATACAACACTCGCCCCCTGCCCTGAGGGTCGTTGGATCTATCCCTGGGTACTCTTATTCCACTCAGCTGTAAATTGGTACAGTATCAATCTATACAAGCCGGAGAAGTGATGTCAGTCGCTCGCAGTGATGGACACGTTGTTTACCTAGGGTTCAGTATACACTGGGTGAGTTGCCTATCATCGTCCGGGTGAAGGGACAGGAGATAGTGCACGGCTATCCCTTAGACCACACACGCACCTCCCTACCAAATACCAGTCTTGTATCTTTAAAACACTGGAAATGCGTGTGGGACACATTTATACATATACTTGAATAAAGAAAGACAACTTGTGTACTGAAACAGCAATGATGATATTGGAGTTGTGACAATAAATAAGTTAATGGAGTCTTGATCACTGTGTTGATAGAGGATAGAAATGTAAAATGTGTGGTGTAAACGTGCTAAGATATATGATAAAGGCAAATATATTAATTCACAGAAGATTCAGGACAAGGCAGAACCATATTATTAAAAAAAGTATAAAAATTGAGTTGTAAAATATAATTATATAGGAATGATTTAAAGGAATTGTGAAAAGAAAATAGACAAGATATATAATGTAATTTTAGAGCTTGTAAATTAGGTATATGTAGTCAGTAAATAAAACCAAGAAAAATGAATAGTGAGATAATAAGATTCCTGAGTTAATAAGTAGAAAATAAGAGTATTGTATAGAAGTAATGAAAATAAGGAGGAATATAATGACACTAAATGAAAAAAAATGACACCTTACAAAAGATAACCAGATAAAGGATGGAAAGAAATGTTGATATAGAGTTTTAAAGAGATCAAGAAGTTACAGGGGAAGGAAATGAATAGGATGAAAGATCTGACAGAGCAAAATAGAAATAAGGTTAGACATGAAAGTGGGGATATGTTTTGAGGATAAAAAGAACGAAAGATGAAGTGTTGGGAAATGGTGAAGAGAGAATTGTGTACAACTGTTGGATGTAACAGTTGAGAGAAAGGTTGATTTATTCTAGTTGAGAAGGGGAGGGAGGAGGAGCGCTAAGTTGAAAGATGCGACAGACTGTACACAAACCTAACGATGGTACGTGTCGATGAAATCAGTAAATAAATGTTGAGAAATGGAGGCGGAAAATTGATAGAATGAATGACAAGATTTTGTGAATTATGTATGACAGTCCGAAGAATACAAAGTTCATGACAGAGAGTCGGAATTATTGCCCCAGACAGAAGACAAGATGATAGAAATTAACGTAAAATTACTGAGGAATAAATTTGTTAAGCAGAACTGTTATAACGTATGGCAGTGTTGTTTTTGTGAGAACTATAACTCATAGAGAAGGTATTAGGAGTATGAATCACTACGGGGGCACTACTTGGAGTATCTTATTTGGTTAACTCCAGGTGGTTGTATTCAGCACAGAGAGACGCTTCGGACACAAGGGGTTAAGGAATACGGGTGAACAGCACCTTAGATTTGTCCTAGTGAGAGTGAAGAAGCTATCTGGCAAAGCATGATACAGTTGTGAAATTGTGAAAATATCCGGAACAATTGTGAAATGATTGAACACTTTAAAGCCTTTATAAACTAGGCAACGAGAACTGGCCACCATTGAGGATAAAGTTGATATTGGTTACAAAATTAATGCCAGTGACTAATTTTGTAAGACGTTGTTATTCAGTAGTGGGGAGACATGTAAGAATGAAAGTACAAAATTGTTGAAAATAACTAGCAAACGTAGACTAGGAGAAGAAAATGTTAGACAGAGTGAAAGAATTGATATGCGTGAGGTGTGTAGGTAGAGGATGTGTTAAGAAATGGAGCTATTAGAGATGAGTTTATGTCTAGAGTGAGTTTATGTCTAGAGTGAGTTTATGTCTAGAGTAACTGATGAAAAGAAGGTGTTAGGTAAATTAAGTGAGAACTTCGATACAGGATATAAATGAAACAGGGTAATAACCGAGTGGAAATTAATGTATA
Source organism: Homarus gammarus (assembly GCA_958450375.1). Taxonomy (NCBI): domain Eukaryota; kingdom Metazoa; phylum Arthropoda; class Malacostraca; order Decapoda; family Nephropidae; genus Homarus; species Homarus gammarus. Next base: position 1,130,790 of record CAUDMG010000835.1, read on the forward strand.
GGTGAAGAATGAACTGGGAATAAAAGAGGAAAAAATTACTTAGATGCGATAGATACAATGTATAAGTGAACATTATATCGGGGGAAGAGGAGAATACATACAAAATAAAACTTAAATGTGAGAGGAAAAGTTACAATGAGGACTGACAAGTGTTCAATATGTGGTATGGACATATGAGAGAGAATGGCGAATGAAAGTTAGGCAAAAAAAAGCTTATTTAACCCAGAGGTCAATGATTGGGAGGGTGGAAGCATAGGTCTTGATCAACCAACCTGATGTCGTAATGGAAGGGGTTGGACACGCTGATTGGCTACAGGAAGGAGCAGAGGTAAACCAGATGAAAATTATGAGGTCAATAAACAACACTCTTGATACAACAGTTGGAGAGAATGATGACAGTATATGATGTTTGTGTTCTGGATTCTGACAATACTTGAGTCATGCGGCACAATGATGATAAAAGTGGAACTAAGGGGACAGACAGAGAGATAGCGTGAGTTAATACTACAGACTCACCTCTTCTTGGTATATTGCGTCCTCTTCCCCCTCCTCCTCTTCCTCCCCCTCTTCCTCCCCCTCTTCCTCCCCCTCTTCCTCCCCCTCTTCCTCCTCCTCTTCCTCCCCCTCTTCCTCCTCCTCCTCCTCTTCCTCCTCCTCTTCCTCCTCCTCCTCCTCCTTGTCCACCAATAACGTCATCTCTCAATGTCTGGCTCAAGATAACTTCACCTAACCTCCACGTGTACGGACCAGCTGCTTTTTCTTTGACAACACCCGTATCCTTCCACAATAATAACCTAATCAGAATACCACCTTTTTGTACACCGTTATATCTTCCCGTTACAGCGAGCTGAGTTTGTGTAATAGTTAATAGTAGTATGTAACAGAATTTCCCCAACAGCGTCTTGGACTTTGTTTAACTTTTAACATGTATGGCAGGGACATCTAGTTGCTGCAGAACTTGATCAACTCGCTTCAAGGTCGTCGAGTAGTCTTGTGATGGCTCAGTCTGTTCTCTGTATATTCAAAAATCTGAAAAATTACCTTTCAACTCTCACGAAGAATTTAGAACAGCTTCAGCTATTACTGTGGTGGTCCCAATGCGTGTAGAATATTTTACTTCCTCCAAGTTGTGAGTTTCTTGCACGCTGTAATTACATATACATATTGTTCCTTAAATTTGTCTTTACTTTACCTACACCAAATAACTGCACTCAGCCATAGTTACCGAATTTTCTTGCTAGACTTTAAGTCATTTTGATTAAAGAGGAAAAATACGCTTTATCAACACGTTATGAAGGGGCTGTCAGTGCCCTTAGCTCCCCTCGCCAAAGCAACAAATGTTGAGTGATGGCCCTTTTGTTTCATTTTTCTCCCTTGTGAATAATGAGTCAAGTTTTGTAGAATAATTTCCTTTAAACTGTAAGAAAATAGACCCGAGTTTTTATTTATTCCCAAGACAAGCTCAGTTTGTCAGTATTTATTTCGTTATGTTTAGTGTAATATATGACAATTATACTGTAAACATTTTGATAAGAACTTTTTTTAAAGAAGCGTCATTGGAGATGGAATGAGCGCTTTATTCCTAACCCCAGAGGGAGGTGGAGTTAATAACGGGGTGTGTGCCTAATGATGACTATGTTTTTTGGTGTAATAAGAAATATACAGAAAAGCTTGAGAGATGAATGAGGATAAAAAACGAGGTGTGTGTATGGGGAGACGTGTCGAGGTGGCAGGTGAGGGGAAGGTGCGAGGTGTGAGGATGGGTATATGGCCGCGTGGGTATGAGTCTGTCTGAATGGAAGGAGACGCGTGCCAGTGTGAGGAGATTGTTGTGTGGGGGTGATGTAGGGTAGTATGTGTTTGGGCATGAGGAGAGACGTGTGTATGTGTGGTGTGGGTGAGATGTGTGGAGGGCGGGACGAGGTGGTGGTACTGTAGAGAGGAGGTTGGTTTATTCTAATGAAACTCTCTGTTCCATCTACACATTGTTTATAAATATTAAATGTGACAGAGTAAAACCTTGTATAAATTAATGTTTCGAAGAGTTTAATTGTAAATGTTTCAAGGTGGCTTCACATACTGACCGTTCCACAGCGTTGTTTTTTACTCTTCATTAACACACTAATTATTTTTCACTTCTCACAGATCCTCGTTGATTTGTTGTCTTTTTTCCCCCCACTTTGTGCTAGTTTTTCTGTGGTTTTAACTCGATTAAATCTGTATTCATAAAGAGGCCAAATTTTAATGATTATCTAATACGAGGACAAAACAAGGTCCCCCCCCCCCCCCATCAACACCTGGCTACTGCTGGAGTGGTTATCTCAAGGTCACCCCCCAATCAACACCTGGCTACTGCTGGAGTGGTTATCTCAAGGTCACCCCCCATCAACACCTGGCGACTGCTGGAGTGGTTATCTCAAGGTCACCCCCCATCAACACCTGGCTACTGCTGGAGTGGTTATCTCAAGGTCACCCCCCATCAACACCTGGCTACTGCTGGAGTGGTTATCTCAACGTCACCCCCCATCAACATTTGCCACGTAAACAACAAACAGAGAGAGATTGGATACATTTGTGTTCATTTATACATTTTACTGTACGCCATATAGACCTTTCTCTTGTGTTATTGGCAGAGCAACAAACACATCACCATATTCATGTTTTGTATCGAGATCCTTTAAATTGTATTTGATCCTTGATTCTGCAGATTAACATGTAAGAAATCAATAAGCATATGACTGAAAATACAGTAATTATGTGACCTTTTCAAAATCCAGCCATAATCTTGATCTGTACGACCTCCTCTCTAACATCTCAGTCATGACCTTAGTGGGACGACCCCTTCTCATACACCACAACCATAGCCACAATGAAACGACTCCTTCCTACAAATACCCCTGTAATTACCACAGAAGGACGACCCCTTCTCGTACACTACAGCCATAATCACCTGGTGACGACCCCTTCCTACACCTGGTGACAAGCTCCAGCCCTGACTGCATCAAGAGTTCCATTAGGGATCTTGTATATTTGATCTTCCTACACGTGTGAGTTTGCTCTGCAAATACAGGTTTCACTTTACTGTGTGTGGGTTAGGGTTTTTATGCCGCCACCAACAGATATGAAAGGAAAAGTCAAGCAACTCAAATAACTCAGCGAGTGTTGACCAAGGACCTCCTAGTATGACGAATTTATTTATTTTTTTATTTATTTTTTTTTTCATCAATGTCGTGTTTAAATGTTTTTGCCTCACTTATGATATTTGTATCTTGTATTAGTGCTCATGTCACTATCATAACTTGCCAAGCTCTAGTAGTCTCATACAGGGTGATAATACACAGACATGATAAAGATAAAATGAAGTTGTCAGGCTGTCATGCCATTCATTATGTATTCATTATGTAATTATGCCACTACTGATCCGAAGAGATATCTTGTTTGAATTAGCGACATGTCATTATATATTACTCTGAAGTATATTACGAATCCTAATTATGTAAGTGAGTTATAAATCACGTTAAAGCTCCGCTACAGGTGAGTAAAATATCAAGAGTAAAAGTCGAAATCTAAAGTTTGTGGGACACAGCTTATACACGTGATTATATCTTAGTAAACAGCGTCTATTGTAAGGCCAGTTAAAACTTACAAAATAATTATTACATACAGAAAATACACAAGATACACAAAGATCATTACATGTAAAGTAATTGAAAATGATTTACACTCGTTAGTAGGTGAAGCTGTTTGACACTAAACATGTAATTACTTCACGTAAAACATGACCTGCATTATATTTTATTGTGTTCACGTACATTTGTTGTTGTGGTTTTATTTTATAGGTAACATTTTACGGGTATAAGTGGCCGCAGGGGTGTGGTCGAACTAGCGGGCAACACTAAATGGTTCAGGGGTAAGGATCTCAATCTACGTGTACAACTTTCCTGAATTATAATCATTAGCACCACGTCGTTACGGGTAACATGTATGTATATATTGTTAATTAAACTTTCTATAATCGAATATTGAACTAATCTAACTATAAACTAATTATATATAATAATTAACTGGAACGAAGCTTCACCATCGTCAACCGGTAAAAAATGTTTACGTGGGCAGATGTGACCACCAGGCAGTAGTTTACTCATCACTGACCTAGAGGAGTGTGTCCTCCCTCAAACCTCTCGTAAATGTTGTTATTTTTATGTAACTTACACAGGTACACTACTACTTATTACTTACTGTCATCCAGCTATGGTACAATGATAAGAGTTATTCAGGATGTCACCTTCGTTGGTGTTCTAAGGTGACTCGAGAGGCCGATACGCGACCGACAGGGCCGTCTACAGATGTTGCACGTGAGTCGGGCTAACTCGAAAGTATTGACATCTTCTCCTGTGGTTCTCCCCGCAGCGTTACGGTGTGGTGTGATCGTCTCCCAGGTGAGAAGGTCGATTTGGCACTTGTTTCAGGCTTGTCTTAAGACTCTCTGTTTACCTTTTCCGTTGCCCGCCAGCGTTACGTTTACCATTCGTTATGTGACTGTAAATTAGCTGCTTTGGCATACTACTGTTGATCATGGATAATGGTAGTCTCAGTGCCCCTACAGTTGGTCTCAGCGATAATACTGGCATCCCAGCGAACTCGGAGGATGGAACGTAGATTACGTTGGTGAAAGATTTCAAGTGCCTTTGAGGTGCATCCTGTATGTGACCCATGTCTCGCTGCCATACAGCAGGGTAGGAAAGACCACTGCTCGATATATGTGCAACTTCGTAGATAGTTACAGCTCCCTAAAGCTAAAGACACGGGTACGGAGTCTGCCAAAGGCTTGAGGTGCAGATCTGATCCGATGTTGAATCTCTTCATTGATGTCTGCGGTGGTGGACAGGTGGGAACCGAGATACTGAAAGTGGGCAACATTAGAGAGGGTAGTACTGTTAAGCTGGATGGATGGTTGAGGTGTGGCTGAACCAGGGGCAGGCTGCCAAAAGAATCTAAGTCTTGCATACATTCATCTCAAGGCCAAAGTGTGCATATGCATTGCGTAGGTATTCAGGATCTCCTGTAGGTCGTGTTCAGTATGAGCAACGAGGGTGAGGTCGTCTGCATACTGAAGTTCAATGATGGAAGCGGCCAACACCTTCGTTTCTCCCTGGTGGACCTTCATCCGGTACTGGATATCCACTCCGCCGGCTAAATTGGCACTGGCACGAGTAAGGAAGGCAGCCAAAAAAATGAAGAGAGTTGGTGCCAGTACACACCCTTGTTTAACCCCCGTTTTGATGGGGAAGAACTCAGAATGGGTGCCATTGTGCAGAATACTGCCGTTCATGCCATGGTGGAGTTACCTCACAATGGCGATGAATTTTGGTGGGCAGCCAAAACAACTTAGGTCTGCCTGAGGGCTTCCCTATTGTCCGATTTGAAGGGAGGGCCTTGGTAAGGTCGATGAAGGCCTTGTACAAATCACGACTTGACACTTTTCCTATATTTGGCGAGCAACAAAGATCATGTCAGTGGTGCCACGTGATGGTTTAAAGCCACATTAAGATACTGAAAGGAAATTTTCCACCTCAGGAAGAAATCTGTTTAGGAGAACTCGGCCGATAATCTTGCTAGCTACGGACAGCAGCGATATCCCGCGGAAGTTGTCACAGTCTGACCGGTCTCCCTTGTTCTTATAAGTATTGGCGATGGAGGCATCTTTAAGATCTTTAGGGATTTCCTCCTCCTACCATAATATTTTCCAGGAGAGAGAGCACAGACTGGCTTTATACACCTCGGCTGGGATTCCATCAAGCCCTGTGGCTGTTATTTTCATCTGCTTGATGGAGGAGGATAGTTGAGGTGGGTCAGCTCTGAGTGCTGAGGAACTTGCTGGGTATTCAGGACATCCTCATTGGTGTTTCGGTTGAGCAGCGAATGGTAGTACTCTTTCCAGTGCTGACGGATCCCTTCTTCGTCTTTAATTTGGGAGTTAACGTAGCATGAGCGGAAGGGGGCCACGTTATGAATAGTTGGGCCATACAGTACGTTGCTTTAATGGAAATTAAAAATTTGCGTATCTTGTGTTGATCTGAAATTTTTTGCGTTCCACACGCTTCATTTTTCACCATTCGTCCTTAAGATCGCAAAATTTGCGCTGGGCCATCGCTTTCTCTAGGCGGAGGGTATCAGTTTTGGTCGGAGACTGAGGGCTGTTCTGCAAGCACGTTTATACTTTGACGAGTACATCGATTTGATGAGTATTGTCATCAAACCAATCCTAGTGTTTTCTCTGGGTGTGGCCGAGGGTGTCGCTGCAGGTCTTAGTGATAACAGCGTCGAGGATGCCCTATTCGGCACTCTGATTTAGGTTGTTTGTTTTTGGTGTGTTTATCAGCCAATTGGTGAGCTGCTCTCTGAAAGCATGTTCTTGTTCTACTGCTTAATCCTCCAGTCGTTTGGTGTTAAAACCTCTTCTGGAGGCTTGTTACCTTCGCCGTTTTGGGGCGGCGTAAAGGGAGAGTTTGGCTCTGACGAACTGATGATCTGTCACTGTGGTCTGTTACCAAAGGACTTTTAGGGGCTAAGGCGTTCTGATGATGATGGTTAGTATGATGAGCTGGATGATTGTTGTGCGTGAGTTGATTTATGTGGTGAGGCAGGAGCGCAGGCTGCAACCACACATCTTGGCTCTCCCTTTTCCTGATCCAGTGGTGCAGGTAGCTGCCATAACTGGGGAGAGGAAGTTGCAATGGACTGCCGATAACCCAGTTTGTTAGGTTTCTCCATAGTAGCCTCTCCATCTTGCATTGCCTTCATCTGCTGGTGTTGGGTTCCAGTGCTGGTCACCTCTTCCACCTATTCCGCCGTTGGGGTCTTACTTGAGCTCTGTAAGCATGTCTGCCTGATGCGGGGGTCCACGGTAGATTTTTCGTTCATGGTTTATTCCTGTATCTTTATACCTACCAAGGTTAATCGGCTAGGCAGCGGGGGGTAGTGGTTGGTAGGCGCCAGGACGTATCCACATGACTGTGGGCCTATGCGTCGTCCCTCTGGGACCCACTGCTGCTCCGAGATCCCCTGGCGGTCTCGCCTGGTGCCGCGAGTCACCCAGTAACCGTATGTTGCCACGAAGAGGCACAGCAGGAGTCTTGATGGTGAAGAGGCTGTGTACTGGCAGGGGAAGACTTATGCAAAGCTGCTTCCCTGTTCACATACGCACTTTCTCTGTGTTGTTACACACACACACACACACACTTTCTCTGTGATGTTACACACACACACACTTTCTCTGTGATGTTACACACACACACACACACACACGCACACACTGCCTCTATCTGTTGCTACACACACACACACGCACACACTGCCTCTATCTGTTGCTACACACACACACAGCCGCCCTGTGTTGTTCTCTATGGCACCACAGTCCTCTTCGGTACCGGTTCCATCACAGTGTTTTTCTTGTGTTGTTAAACTGGCAAGCAATCATTGGAAAGTAACTGAGCAAAACGAGCAATCAAAACCATGACCAGCATTCCCTCTCCTCCGGGAACTTCAGTGATGCTCCCAGAGTTTTTTTGAACACTCGCCTTATTTTTTCTATGAAAGTAATCGATGTTGAGGCAAAACCAGTAGTAGCATTTTAACAGGTGGCCAACACTGCCTCAGTTGCTGCACTCCACCAATTATTTGTATTATTTCTTCATCTTCTAATATGTAAAAAAAATTAAATTGTGCATTGTTATAACGATAAAAATTTCAAGGATATTTTTAACTTTCGGTAAAACACGAGAGATATGCTTTAGGTTTCTGTAAATAATTTATATTTGTTCACATATTTGTAACTTATGTCGTACGTATGATGTACAGTTTGAATATTAATTGCGCTTTATGAACGATGATTACTATTTCCAGGAATATAAATGGTAATTCTGATACAATATCGTCACTATTCATTCATTTCAGTACATTTTGCTCATCGTTGTTCAATATATGGAGCTGTCCGTTGGCCCCGAGGCTCCTAAATAACACACACACACACACACGTCCTCCCGTTAGACTTACTCCCAAGAGAGACATAACTTGACAGACCCGGAAACAAAGACCAAATACAAAAGACATAAAGAATCCAATGGTGTATTTCTTTTTAAAAGTCTGTCACATGAGTTTTGTCCTATTTTTTAGAATTTGTGAAACAGTGGTTCTAAACTCCATCTATTCTAGTGCCGACATTGGACAGCAGCTTTTCTCTATATTCATTTTATAAATCGATTTTTGCCATAAAGTCATTGGCTAACACTAAAAGACAGTTCATAGGAATTTTACAAATTTAAGTATTCCTCAAAAAAATAAATGATTAAACGTATTGTGGAGAAGTTTGTAATACATGGAGTGTATATGGTCAGGTCCAGGGACAGTGGTTAAATATCAACTGCAGGAACACCTGAGTATGTTTCGCAAAATTGTTCATGATGATTTGGAGTTGTATCCTTATAAAGTCATAGTAATAGTAATAGAAGCGAAAGGCATGAATTATGTGAGTGTTCCCCTGCAGATATAACATAAACAAGAATTATTGCCAGTTTTCACCAGCTGACTACTGTCTCTGGGAACATCTTAAATCCAAAGTACAGTTTACTCTATGCCAACAACCCGGAAACAGTGGAAGAGTTCAGGCTTAACACTAGAAGGCAGATCATATGTATCCCAGCAGAGATATTTCTGAACACACACACACACCAGGTAATGCGTGGGCCGTACACTTGGTTTCCTTAAAGCAAACATAACGGCCAGTGTGGTTGTTTTTATGATGGGGAGCTGTAGACGGTACACTACCAGGTGGTACACTGCCAGACGGTACACCGCCAGACGGTACACTGCCAGACTGTACACTGCCAGACGGTGCACTGCCAGACGGTGCACTGCCAGGTGGTACACTGCCAGACGGTACACTGCTAGACGGTACGCTGCCAGGTGGTACACTGCCAGGTGGTACACTGCCAGACGGTGCACTGCCAGACGGTACACTGCCAGGTGGTACACTTATGGACTCAAGCGGGACGACTTTTCTCGTCCTTGTTTGATCAGTGTGATTGCGAAACCACGGGAAAGTTTTGGGCGTCGTAACTTCAAAAATTATATTGTATTAACTCGCGTGTGTGTGTGTGTGCGCGCGTGCGTGCGCTGTGTGTGTGTGTGTGTCAAGATTCCTACGGTCAACGGAGGAGTATTTACCAAACACTTCTTACCCATCCCTCCCTACCCCCCCCCCCCCTCCCGTATACCTCTCTCTCTCTCTCCTGACATTCATTATTCACTTCCATCTTTCATTCTTTATACCTTCCTTCCTTCCTTCCTTCCTTCTTCCCTCCCACAAAATAACTATCTCTCTCCCCCCCCTCCCTCCCTCACACACTCTGATTCTTCTCTCCTTACTCCCTCCAACACAATCATACAACTCTCCTTCCTCCCACACAATCATACAACTCTCCTTCCTCCCTCCAACACAATCATACAACTCTCCTTCCTCCCTCCCACACAATCATACAACTCTCCTTCCTCCCTCCCACACAATCATACAACTCTCCTTCCTCCCTCCCACACAATCATACAACTCTCCTTCCTCCCTCCCACACAATCATACAACTCTCCTTCCTCCAACACAATCATACAACTCTCCTTCCTCCCTCCAACACAATCATACAACTCTCCTTCCTCCCTCCCACACAATCATACAACTCTCCTTCCTCCCTCCCACACAATCATACAACTCTCCTTCCTCCCTCCCACACAATCATACAACTCTCCTTCCTCCCTCCCACACAATCATACAACTCTCCTTCCTCCCTCCCACACAATCATACAACTCTCCTTCCTCCCACACAATCATACAACTCTCCTTCCTCCCTCCCACACAATCATACAACTCTCCTTCCTCCCACACAATCATACAACTCTCCTTCCTCCCTCCAACACAATCATACAACTCTCCTTCCTCCCACACAATCATACAACTCTCCTTCCTCCCACACAATCATACAACTCTCCTTCCTCCCACACAATCATACAACTCTCCTTCCTCCCTCCAACACAATCATACAACTCTCCTTCCTCCCACACAATCATACAACTCTCCTTCCTCCCACACAATCATACAACTCTCCTTCCTCCCTCCCACATCCCCAACTCCTTCGTTCCTTCTCTCTAACTGACACAATTTATTACATTAAATTTTCATGAGTTCTATCATTGGAGGCTCCTTCACTGTATTTCATTTCCCAAATTGTAATCATCCTCAGCAGGATTTCCCGGAAAAATTCTCTTTTTTTTTCCGGTTCGGAAGTTAGCGATGGTTACTGCGTGTGCCCAAGCTAGCGGCACCTGCTCTGTCTCTCTGATGCCTTAAGTCTTTACTGGGAACTTGTTAGTTTCCTTATTTCTTATTCCACCATATTTACTTTATATATATATATATATTAGCCATCCAGTAAGTAGACATTTTTATTAAACTGTCATTCCTTGTTGTAGGTGAGAGTGATCAGTAACCATGTACGACATTTCTCTCACACAAGACACATTATACTGCAGTATAGGCATGGGCAACCTTTCCTCAGTCATGGGCCGCATTATTGTTGAGGTATTTTTCTGCGGGCCAACCCACCAAAATTCATATCCTACCTAACCCACAAGTAATGTTAATATTGTATTAGCACGGACAGTGAGCAGTTTAGCCTCACATCAACCTTGCGTTATTTTCAGTTTACATTCACAGTCTTTTTCCCATTTATGAAACAAATCCATCATAATAATCATTTAGGTAATATGTTAAAGTTCCTTGGTATTTAACAGAAGACGAGTGAAGCAGTCTATGATTACGTTGAGTTTTCCTACAGTTACAGCATTTGTCTTGCTTATGAGACACACCCACCAGAATAATGACAATGTTAATCCTTGCATATGAGGAACTACAATGAAACAACCTATAGAGAAAGAGACAGAGAATGTGCCTGTAAGTTGTTCCATTATAGGTACTCCTGGTCATGCTGATTCTGATCTATGGTCCACGATTCGATTGAGGAATAATTAGTGGTCATAATGACGCTTGCAAGATATTAATTGTATTATTTCAATGCTAATTACTTGCCAACTATGGGTTTCCGAGGTGCGATTTTAGTATTTTTGTGTTATTCTGGAATTATATAATTAGACTCATTAAATTCAATTCCGAGAGAAAAGTATATTTCTGTCGAAAAATTACTTTGGCGGTTTCGGCCAAAAATTAGATTTCACTGAAAATCGCAGTACAGGTACTCCTGAGCATGCTGATTCTGAATCTATGGTCCATAATTTGATTGCATGGTAATTAGTGGTTGTAATGACGCTTGGAATATTTTTTTTTAATCCTAATTACTCTCCAACTTGGACCTCACTTGGACTTACCCAACCTTTGTTAATTCCCAAGTGACCCACTGCCACATAGCAGCTGATCCACCAAACAGACCGCGCCCAACTTGAACATAAACTCGCACAAATTAAAATGTTTATATTGTTGACTATATATGCTTATATCACTGTTACATTTTCGTAGTTACTTACTCTTAGGTGATGAAACAGTAACGAATTGTGTGTGAAGATTATTTTTTAAATAAATATTGCTTTACTCACCATAAACTGGCTGCATCTATCTGAACTGCGGGCCACATTAAATAGAACTTCTCAGTCACTCCAGCAGGCCGCACTAACACACGGTCCGGGCCGCAGGTTGCCCAGACTGGAGCACGAGTCACTCGGACATATTCCAGTTGGTGACAGAGTTACACAGTCCAAGAGTCAAAGACGAGGTCATCAAGCTGTCTGTAATGACCAATATGTTAGTCTAACTTTTTTCTCACCTACAACATAAACTGACACAAGTTGATGACAGTAATATGCTCAGGGTGGCATCAGCTGTCACTGGCGGAAATTTTCACTGTTGTGGAAGATTAGAGTTAGACAGAGATTGTGCGTGAGGCGGGTGAGTGCCGGAGGTGCTGGCGGCTGCTGGGAAGCTCTGCAACCCTCAATTAACTCCCATTACGTAACTCTCATGCATGAAAAGTGTCCTCTGATTTTCCTCTGCTCTGCTCACCGAGAGTTTCTGTGACTGGCGCTTCATTAAAGCTTTGTAAAGTTACTTTCATGTCTTATCAGTGATTTAATTATAATTAGTATTTTACCCCAAGTTTTGTTGAACGGGAGATTTTATCATGTCCTCATGTTTCTAACGGTGACGTGTTATGCTATCATCTGGCCCTGATCATGGGCAACCATTATTATATTAACACTAAGTAATATATGGATATGGAATCTTCATTTCTGTAGCATCAATAAGCAACATTCTCACGCCGGCAATTGATAATCACCTGAATATACTGAAGATTTGATTGAGACGTCTTTTATATTCAGTAGCTATTTTGTTAATTACTAATTTCTTATAATACAACAATTGCTTTAGCTTCCCCAGGTGTGCCGTATTATTGTTGGTTGTCATCATGTTTATGGTTTTAGCTTTTTATCTCAGTAGTATAACTCTTGTACATCTAGGATCAACACTACTGATTTTGTTTATTGTTCATGAATAGTGTAAGTAACTAAAACAACTATCTGTGCAGGTGGGGGTCGATATGCTCCGAAATTTTACGTGTGACTAGTGACAGCCCACGTATACCAAAATTTATTGTCCATGGTCTCATATTGTTTCCCATAAAGTATGCACAGATAGTTGTTTTAGCTGCTTACATACTTACCTAGAATACGTGCTTAAACACCTCAGTTATTAAAGCACAGTAATACATACAACATCAAGACTCCCAGTTGACGGGACAGTTGTATCTATGAGTGTGTGACAAAACGTGTTTAGAGACCCTAGTTGTTGAAGCACAGGAGAACGGTACCTGTTATTTAAGGTAGAATTGTCTTGCCTGTCATCGGCGTTTTATTTGGAGACTTAACCATGGTTTGTAACGAGTCCAACTACTTAAAACGAGATGGACTACTTATGAGACAAACTACTTATAATGAGACAAACTACATTATAATGAGACAAACTACATTATAATGAGACAAACTACATTATAATGAGACAAACTACATTATAATGAGACAAACTACTAATAATCAGATGAACTACTCATAGCGAGACGAAATACTTATAACGAGACTTTTCTGGCACCCAACACTTCAAAAGATGATCGGTGGTGATAACTTATTTTCTATGGATTTATTTTCCTTACACCGTGTACACAACTGCATTATCAGGCATGCCAGAGCACTTTTTTTTTTTACTTCACTATAATAATCAACTGTTGATATGTATCGGTAAAATCAATCGTTCAGAAGTTCTCTAAAATTATATTCGTAAATTGCTATCATGTTTTATAGATAATACACTACACCATCTATCCTATGTAGTGTGAATACTAAAGCAATCTTTCTCAATTAAATTATATGCCTGTACTGATTAGAGTTTTCATCAAAATAACAGGAACCCGGAACGACTGGTGTAGAATACCGTTCACACATCCGCTCTTAAACTTAATGGGATATTTCCTCTGAAGTTTAGCTCAAGCAAACTGAATAACGTTCAAAAAATTGGTGCCATCAGTTCCGTTCAAAAGCCCTGCCAAATTTTATGGAATAATGCTCAGTAAATTGGCCCGGGAAAGATATAGAATACTGATTAGAAATTCGCCACAAGTCATATGTAATGGCACTCTAAAATCAGTCCCACATAATGCTAAATGCCGATCAGAAATCACGAATTATTCTATTAATTATGAAATCCGTATTGACTAAAGCGGAAATGCCGTCATTAAAAAGCTATTAAACAAACAGTATGAAGAATTTTATGGTCATTTTTACTGGAATCTCAAAATCTTTTCCATTCGCGTTTTTTTTCCGACATCATTGTAATATGCATGAGAGTCAGTGCTGGGAATGGTAGAAGGGTCTCCTCCTCTTTCATAAATCGTCCACTGGAAGGAGTTTTAGTGCCTAATGCTGTACTTCTCTTCACATTCAACCTGAGATGTAAATCATGTGTATTCCCAAATGTCTGCCTGCTCATGGGTGAAGATTCCCCTGCGGTTCAATATTTCTTCTTTTACTGAGAGTTTCGGTACAATGCCAGACGGTGCACTGCCAGACGGTACACTGCCAGGTGGTACACTTAGGGACTCAAGCGGGACGACTTTTCTCGTCCTTGTTTGATCAGTGTGATTGCGAAACCACGGGAAAGTTTTGGGCGTCGTAACTTCAAAAATTATATTGTATTAACTCGTGTGTGTGTGTGTGTGTGTGTGTGTGTGTCAAGATTCCTACGGTCAACGGAGGATTATTTACCAAAAAACCTTCTTACCCATCCCTCCCTACCACCCCCCCTCCCGTATACCCTTGTCCTTCTCTCTCTCTCTCTCTCTCTCTCTCTCTCTCTCTTCAGTATGTTATCCCAGAAGCTGGTTATAAACACCGGGTACCACCGAAAGTGTTAAGTAACTGGTACGCTACTGACGAGCAAGTGTCACCACTGCCGTGGAAACAGCTGGTGGGTAGCGAGAAAACGGACCATTTGTCACACTTGCCCGAGTACCTCGGTACTACGGCCCACTGGCCCTGGTAGTTTACACAAACACACACTCCTGCACCCCATTTACCCTCTACCACCTCCACTGTTCTCTTTTTTCTTCACAAATTTGCAGGACGAAGCATAGTGTGGAAGGTGAGTGAGGGTACTTGTGGCTACGTGTGCCGGTTTATGTATAAAAGTATAGGTGTGTGTTTTTCTGAGTAAATGAACAAAAATACAGATAGATAGAGAGAAGCATTACGTCACAAACAGTTGCGGAGCAGAACATGATATTAGCTGTTGCCAAAACAATATTCCAAGACATATTGTACATGAATTCAAAAGTCCACTACAGTACAGTCGCTTATCCTTGTAACCAGGACTGTGAACTAGCAGCCGAGTGCATTAACCCGGGGGCCTTATCTGACTATCGTCAATGTACGCTGCGAAAATTCCACCAGTTCATGCCTAATTAAACTAAAGGAAAATTGCTCTTCATTTGCATCGATTATTACCCACGCCTAGAATCCTTATGGTGATAGTTCACACTGGATGTTTTCGTGTATTTTTATATTTAATCCAAAATTTTAGAATGTTAATTAATTGATATCATAGTAATAATATATTTCAGGACATAGATCTTTCTTCCATGGGTCAAATTTTTAAAAGCCTTAGATTTCACAGTCTCGTTCATGTTGGAAAGAATCAATATACAATACCAGGAGCTCTGTTTTGAGTGGCTGGTTCTCCATATTTCCTTCCATTTTTGTTGTTACTCGAAGCAAAAATTGGCGACTGAAAGGAGGTAAACTTTCCTTCTCACTGAACTTTGATAAGTTAAAGATTTTTAATTGAATATTTATTGTCAGAAATATGACTCGGGTGGAAAAAGGGAAGTGCTTGTTTGATGGAGCGTATTGGAGGCTGTGAAATTGCTTGATGTTCTTCCAAGTCTTATTGAGGGAGTGAAGCATGTGTTAAAGTGTATCTGGGAGAGAAGAATTAGTTCCCAGTCAATAAGACTTCAGTACTTTCCTGGATGGGGAATCAAGAGTAAGTGATGATAGGCTTACACGGTTGTTTGATATAGATAAAAGACACACATAGGAAGAAGTTCAGGTGCAGCCATTGTGCCAGTGGTCCATTCAGAAAAACAATTAAAAGTGTTTGTAAAAATGCTTGTTACTGTGTATATTAGGGAAAAGATAATAGTGGATGAAAGTAAAGCAAGAAATGTAAATATAGAGAAACGACAAGAAATTTAAAAGACTAATGGGAGGTAATGAGGCGTGCTTCAGGATATGTGGAATAATGACTAACGAAAGAAAATTTAAAGTAGGAAAGAGAAATAACAAAATAAATGTATTGATAATTGTATACAGAGAGGTAAATGAATCAAAGGAGTTAAACATGGGGATAAAAATTAGAATAGTTGGACGGATGTGAGGCATAAACTTTGAAAATGAGAGGAAAAGGCGAGTTGGATGCCGAGGGAATGAGTCCATGAAAGTAACACTTGGAATGCATAGCTGTGTGTGTATGTGTGACCTGATGTTGAGTGGCTTTGATGAGAGATGTGTGGCAGACATGTGATATTCAGTTGTACGAAGGGCCAGGTATAAACCAGGTGTGTATACCGAGATTAAAAATTCCCCGAAAACTTATAAGATCTTTTTTTTCTGTAATTCAACAAATCTTCTTCCTCTCTCAAGTTGCTTACACTTACTGTGCCACTCTTTCCTCACACTACTCCAAACAAGCACTTTATCCCTAACGCCTCATCTTTCATTCTCCGTCATTTGCTTCCTCCTTCATTTATCTCATCTTCTCGCCTCCTCCTTCACTTATCTCATCTTCGCGCCTCCTCCTTTATTTTCTATGTCCCGCCTGGAATGTATAAGGTCCATCCGCCTGTATGGTATTTCATAATGATAGTCAATAAAATGTGACTTCTGTACCTCTCTCACATCAAGCTCGCTATAGATGGTGTTAAAACTCGCTTACTCAAAGTCCCTTACGACACAAGAGATTACCATATAAACTATTTGACCAGCATTTGTGCATAATATTTCCTTTTTTTTACCTAGAGAGGCTGATATTGTCCTTAAGGTTCGCATTCATAACATTCCTATTGCAAATCGAATTAGCCATCGTACAATTGATGCTCTGGACATTATAACATTTCGAAAATCTTTAACCTCTCATGCACTAAGCACTTGGAGAGCCACATCAATCGGCTCTACCACTCAAGGAACCATTAGAATACACCGACATACTATCATCCATGTACAAAGTCATACTTGCCAGTTTTCCTTCCAGCAAAACAAGCAAACAATAGAATTCTTTAAAGGAAAGTGACACTGTGCTGGTGACACTATGATGGTGGCACTATGATGGTGGCACTATGATGGTGCCACTATAATCACACTATGATGGTGACACTATGATGATGACACTATGATGGTGGTACTAAAATGATCACACTATGATGGTGTCACTATGATGGTAGCACTATAATGGTCACACTATGATGATGGCACTATGATGGTGGCGTTGTGGTGGCACTATGATAGTGACACTGATGGTGACACTATGATGGTGATACTATGATGGTGGCACTATGATGGTGACACTATGATGGTGGCGCTGTGATGGTGGCACTATAATGGTGACATTATGATGGTGACACTATGATGGTGACACTATGATGGTGGCACTATGATGGTGGCACTATGATGGTGACACGATGATGGTGACACAATGATGGTAGCACTGTTGGTGGCACAATGATGGTGGCACTATAATGGTGGCACTATGATGGTGACGCTATGTTGGTGTCAATAGAACGGTTGCACTATGATGGTTGCACTATGATGGTGACACTACGATGGTGGCACTATGATGTTGACACTATGATGGTGACACTATGTTGGTGTCAATAGAATGGTTGCACTATGATGATGACACTATGATGGTGGAACTATGATGGTGACATTATGTTGGTGGCACTATGACGGTGACACTATGATGGTAACACTATGATGGTGACACTATGATGGTGACACTATGATGGTGGCACTATGATGGTGGCACTATGTTGGTGGCACTATGATGGCGGCACTATAATGGTGACACTGATGGTGGCACTATGATGGTGACACTATGATGGCGGCACTATGATGGTGATCCAGGGAGTGCCAAAGCGTCCTGGCTCTCCCTGGGATACTGACACTCCCTGGGATACTGGCTGGCTCTCCCGGGACACTGGCTCTCCGTGGAATACTCTGGTACTCCCGTGTTCTACAGCCAGTATTACTTTACCAGGACTATTCCCACCGACAACTCCGCCTAAAAAAACAGTGATGAAACCCGAGCACACAAAACACCCGTCTCACTCAGCCACTAACCCAGACCACTCAATCTTCCTCCCTTATGTTTCCCCCACAATTTATAAAAAAAATACCTCTTCATTTCTTTCCTCACTCCATATTTCAATATATATTTTTTTTTACCTCACTGCATTTCCATTATTTCGATCACATGTTGTGTTTCTCCAATTCTGTAAAAAAAAAAAGTGATTTATTTTTTTGTCTATTGTCTTGGGTAATATTTGTTTTTATGCCGATTTTTCCCACATATAACCTCCCACTGCTTATTCCTCCCTTAAAAACATGCAATTATTTCTTAATTCTCTATGTTTTTCGTTCATCAAACCCTCTTGCCTCCTAATTTGAAGAGACTGATAGCCAGAGTTATTTCCTTTAGACCCCACTGTACCCCTTCCCTTCCCACTCGTAATGTCTCTCCTTTTATCCACTTTACCTCCCATTAGCTTAAATTTATCATCTCGTATCACACTTGATAAAACCTCAACATATTCATACTTTCCCTTGTGAATATACGAGTAATATGGTTGGAAAAATAACATACTCGTTCATCCTCATTATTTTCTGCTTCTTTCTCTTACAATTCCTTTTTATAAACGTCTTATTATTTTTTCTTTACATTATATCTTGTGAATTGATATCCTTTGTTATATTTTCTTTCTGGGTTTTAATTTCTTCTCTTTGTTTTTATGAAAATTTTGGTTGTCATTTTTACTGCTAAATGTGAATACTAACCGATCTTATATACACACACACACACACATCTCTATTACTGTTCCACTGTTACTTTTAGTTAATGGTCCTGTAGAGGGGTCAATCAACTACTACCTGTTAGTAGAGCTGGATGGTCACAGTAACACAAAAAGTTCTTTTGGGTAGATTTACAAACCCAAAGTGTTTTTCCTATTTTATTATAAAATATATTCTTTGTACAATTAAAGTGTTACATCACTGTAATTGAATAATGAGCGTGTAACTTATGAGAAGCTAATGCGGGAGCTTCTGAATACACACGACTTGACGGTATCAGATACCTTATCAACTGGTTGTAAGTTGTTGCCCTACGCAGGGCACTGGTACGCAGAGATCATTTGAAAGACATTGAGGTTAAATGACCAAGACGTCGCACTTGCTCATAGTTAAATTACCGTGAGTGATGTAATTTTATAAACATACTGTACAGTATATAGCCCACATTTATATAAGCATCGCTAATATACTATTGCAAAGGTGATGATATTCGTTTCTCAACGAACACTGTTTTTGTTTGATTCTGACGTACTGTTAAGTTTTCTCTCTTCCTTAATCCCCACGCCACCTCTGCTTCATATAAGGAATTGTCCTGCTGTATCTCTCATCAACCCTCTCGTATTCTGCAATCAGTAATTCTCTTGGTCATAAGTTTTCTGAGGGACTGATCAGGGTATCTCACCACATACGTCTTTATTTCTTAATGCAGTTTTCATATATCCGGGTTAGTTTGGATTGGGTTAGGTTACGATAGGTTAGGCTAGGTTATTTTGGATTGGGTTAGGTTACGATAGGTTAGGTTAGGTTATTTTGGATTGGGTTAGGTTACGATAGGTTAGGCTAGGTTATTTTGGATTGGGTTAGGTTAGGTTAGGGGAAAAATCCAAGACACAAAATTTTGCTCTGTTTATTTTTAAAAGACCACAACGAGGATCCATATATATTTCATTAGCCCAATAAAGCACGCGGACTTCTAGTGTGTGTGTGTGTGTTGCATTCCCAGCCCTTGCCTTCGTATGATTTAGTTAACCCAAATAAAAATATTCAAAGCATTATCATGAAATGGCCTTGAAATTAGCGCATCCATTAGCATTATTATTACATATTAGAATATTAATATGTTTTTATAATTGTGCTTATATTCAGAACTACATAGTGCAGGTC
Organism: Homarus gammarus; assembly: GCA_958450375.1. Taxonomy (NCBI): domain Eukaryota; kingdom Metazoa; phylum Arthropoda; class Malacostraca; order Decapoda; family Nephropidae; genus Homarus; species Homarus gammarus. The sequence goes on from CAUDMG010000835.1 coordinate 1,150,683, forward strand.
AATACAATCTTTGCACAAGGTTAGATTATAATGTAGAACTGTAATGGCAGGTTGAGCGCAGTAGATTATACCAACTTCTTTCATATGCACACAAAATCATGAGTCTTTCACAAAGAGGATGGGAAGCTTTTTCATTTGACTGGACTTTAGAATATAACGATGAGCTTCAGTTTACTAAGGCACTGGCAAGTCCCAGATACACGTAGCTCAAAAACAGGGATCACCCAGGCGAGTATGAGGAAAGAGACCAAGTTTCTAGTCTCGTATGATTAAGATGAGTGTGTTTCCAGACCTTTGTAATTCAGGCAGTATTAGTTACCAATCCGTATAGTCCTGTCAGGATGAGTTTCAAGACCCATGAGATGCAATGTGAGAGAGTTTCAAGACTATGATGTGAGAAAGGTGTAATGTGAGAGTTTCAAGGCCAGTGAGGTGTAATGTGAGAGAGTTTCAAGACTATGATGTGAGAAAGGTGTAATGTAAGAGTTTCAAGGCCAGTGAGGTGTAATGTGAGAGAGTTTCAAGACCCAGGAGATGCAAAGTAGGAGAGTATCAAGACCCACGAGGTACAAATGAGAACGTTTCAAGACTCGTGTGGTGTAAGGTGAGTGTGTCAAGAGACCGTGTGAATTAGACTGAGGAAGCGTCCAGACCTGAATCTTTGTTCCAACTCGTCCTGGAAAGTGTTGGTGAGGGATAATGATGTTGGGAGCAAGATAGCCGAGAGGGAGAAAATGTTTCAAGCAAGAAATGACAATTGGAAGTAGAGGATGACATAGGGTGACTGGGAAAAATAAAAGAAAGTATAAGAGAGAGAAAAATAAGTGAGTATACACAGGAAAGAACGAGAGCTGTATTGAATATATAGATGATTAATTGGGATAACAGTGAAGTGAAGATACGAGAGAAAAGATAAATATGTAACTATAGAAGATGATAAATGGAAAGGAACGAAATCGACTGAATAAGTGATCTGTGTATATGTGATATAAGGAAGGACATTTATATTAAACCAATAAATGGGATAAAAAAAAATTGGAATGAAAACATAAACTGATATATATGCAACACTCATTGACAGAAATAAAGTGAACGACAATGGAAATAGAGTGGAGGGCGAGATAGCTGACACGTAGAGAGGGAACATACAGATGATAAACAGGGAGGTGATCTAGTACTGGGAAGGGAGGGGTAAAATGTATGAATAACGAGAGGGTAATGAGAGTAAGAATAACAACAAAGAGTGATAAATAACGATGAAGAAGACAGAACACAGATGGGAAGGGAAGGAGAATAAGAAAAGGAATAAAACCATTTGAGAGGACTCATACTAGGTCGACTTGCATTACAGCCACACGAGTCATTCTAGGCGAGAAAATGACATCCAGTCCAATAAGTATTTTCACCTGAACATTTTATTACGTAAATGTTAGGTCAGCACAGTTGCTTTTAGCTTTCCGTACAATAAAAAAAAGATCATTAATCTCAAATACAGTTATACAAATGTCTGTTACTCAGTAAAGGCCGAAAGGTAATTTACTTGATATAAATATATAGTGCGTTTATGTTTTTCCAACGTGTTTAAATGACGTATTTGAAAAGGAAAGAAAAAATCTTGAAAGGCCATCGGAATTCACGAGAGAAATCCATGTGTTGTAAATATTAGTATTTCAGGCAAGAATGATTTTACTGATTCGCAGCCCCTACCTCGCTCCACTATCACCTGGTCCTCCCCTGCCATATGTCACGGGGACAGACAGTGAGGGGAGGGCGCCAGGAAATTAATATTCAATGGAAATTAGACCATTAATACTCAACTGTTCATTAAATGTCGTATATTATAATTAGTTACTACTATTGGTAGGTTCTATTTTGTATACGTTCCACCATATAGAATATTATACTTTACCTCAGAAGACTGGACTGTCCGGCTTAGCGTTGGTTAGATCACGGAAGAATATAATTATGGTAGATGGCGCGAGTTTAAGCAACATGTACTGGACACACAAATGAAACGGACAAAGTTGTATTTATTGGTCATTTATTCCATTTCAGGAGGTGATAAACTTCGTAAATGATGCGTAAAACTACGTCAAACGACTGACCTGAAAATTTTGCATGATAATTGTGAATGAGAAAACAATTAATGGCACTGATAGACATTAACCCACACTGCAGCTCCCTCCTCGGCCCTGCTGCCATTACACTAAAGACTTTGCAGATTAGAATGGTGTTCTGTGAGCCCTGGGCAAAGGTGATATGTTTTTATTTCCCACCACACTCTCTTATCATCTAACCTTGACATCTAGATTAATCTCCCGCTGGGTCCTTTAGCCCGAGGGGAAATGTAGAGATAGGTACAGCCAAGGCCATAACACTCATGATATGCCTATTGAAAGCTATATCAAGGCCTAAGCAGCTCATAACCAGAGGGCAGCCAGGTTCTAGTTCTTAGTCTCGTTGCAGCAGTTCGGAGTCTTGTGTGTGGTTACCCCCGGCTATCTATGATGGTTCTGTGTCAGGGAGATAAGGGAAGGGCGCAATCCTCTCTGACCCCATTGTTTTTCACATCCACCCCGGGATGGTGCTGCCCCCACGCGGCCGGAGGTTGAAGTTTCATATAAAAGACGTTTTAAATATTGGCAGCCCATCTTTTCTCGTCTCAAAAAACTTTAAGTTCTATGCTATTGGTTATCAGGTCTGTCAATCATTACATTTTCTATATAATTAGCACTCCTCTTGAAATATATCTTATCAAAATACTTTGTCAGGTGAAAAAGTACGCAAAAGTCTCAAACTTTTAAGTGATGAAACTCTGAATCCCAGTATCTAAACTGTAACTATGTTCAGTAATATATCCTCTGTTTGATATGATAATCTTGGAAATCATTTATTGTCTAATTCAGTGATACTTTCTAGAATATCTGGCTCTTAGTTTTAACTAGTTTTTTTGTTGTTAAAGTGATACATCTTTGAAAAGCATCTGTTCTATAATGACAGCAGAAAAATATACGGTCTCATAATTCAGGTCTCTAGCTGTTAATTCAGGTATCTTAATTCAAGTGTCTTGATTCAGGTCTCTTACTTCAGGTCTCTTACTTCAGGTCTCTTACTTCAGGTCTCTTGGCTCAGCAGTCAATCTCTTTTCTTGTACACTACAGTCAAGTCTAAGGTCTTGTCTCTTGTCAGTTTCCTCATACTGTTAAGAACGAACAAGTGGCCACATATAGTAGTGGTTGTGTAAGACTTCAGCGTGAGTAATGTTAAAAAAGATGTTTATGTATACATTTGTTGATATATTATGGTGTATAGATGAAGCTGAGGCTGAACATCTGACCGTGTTTTTCATCTCCGTGGTGAGCCTGCAGGGATGGAAGAGGGTTTAGTGGTCCATAATAGTGAAGTTCTCTCTCTCACACACACACACACTTTTATTCCCCCGACTCGGAGTGTTAGGCTGATTTAATATACCACTGAGGCATAATAGACCCTTGAAGTTTGAAAAAGTATGTGCTGATATTTTTCGTGTTGGAGGCGAGTGTTTGCTGTGGTTGAATCTACTCTTATGCTCAATATAGGGAAGATGACGAGGAAATTATAGTTAGTCTCAGTAAACATCAGTTCTTGACAGTCTTATATGAATTATCTTACGTTTCTATTTCCAATAAGCGTAATGCGAGTTTGAATTTAATAGTGACCAAATTTTTGTAATTTTATCATAATTATGATCTAACTTGTCTTCCTTGAAGCCCGTTAATTACTCTGTCAAATATGTCATGCTGCTGATAGACGGAATCACGTTCTTAACTACGGTATATTAAGATTGGAAAATTTTATTAAAATAATCTATAATTATACATTGAGAATAACAAACATATTTCCCGCTTAATTAATTTTCTCTGCATAACAGTTGTCCAATAGCCTATTCAATTGAGATTAAATGACTTTTGCCATACAATAATTAATTTTATTATACTCCAAACGACTATGTTTGTAAATGACCTAATTGTCCTAACTGAAGATAATTTCGTGGAGGGGAAGTTTTTCTATATAATATGAAACATAATTCCCCAATATCTCTACTTATAGATTCGTCAGAAATATATAAGACAAATAATACCCCGCAGTATATAGGAAAGTTACCCATTAAGAAGTTATCTGCAACAACTCGGCTCAAGTACATTAACGCTCAGGATTTCTCTCTCTGAATATCTTGCTGTAATAATATACTGAAGCACCATAGTATTATATAACAATAACCACTACAAATTACACTTATTCATTTATTGTAATGTAATTCTCATGTAATCCTCACATTGCATGTTACGGTCAAGAGGTCAGACTCTACCTCTTAATTGATGAGGTGCCTCGTTCAACTGGGCCAGTACTCAGATTCACTGTGTGTGTGTGTGTGTGTGTGGTTTACTTATGCCACAAATTAGTTTTTTCAATTACATGTTTTATCGCTTCTCTCGGTTACCTTCACCGCTGCCTCCTTTGTACCCCCTCCCCCACCCCATCTTACGCATCCCAAGATAATTGTTTTCTTCCCTCTGGGCTGTTCTATACCACTTCACTTTATCTCTCTTTTTCTCTAATCATCGCTACAGTTCTCTCTCCCTGTATACCATCTCTTCGTATTTTCAACTCTTTACCTTTATTCTCATTCACTGGTGTTGGTAATTTTTCTCTCGACGCACCTGCCTGAGTAACACCACTTGGCTTACTCTAGTTTGCGCCCATCACCTATCGCAACAACTAACAACCCAATTACTGCTTCTTCCTCATCGCTTATTATTTCCCGGTTGTAGTCTTATTTTGTTTTTATTCTCAGGTTACTCTATAATAAAACATTTTGAGAATATACCTGTCTCTCCTTTAACCCCATACGTTACCTGTTCCTTCCATATTACTTTTATATCGACTCTCTTGCACACTTTTTCCAGATCTATAAAAAATACAAAATATGTTCCCTTTCCTCAGATGATTTCCCATTTTCTTTCATAATATTTTATCAATAAAGATATTAACACACCTTCCCCGTTATGACCAGTCGTAGGCCTTCGTATATTTATTCTTATAATCTGAGTCAAACAATTACACATTCTTTTCATCATCAATTTTATGGCCTTTTCACCTCCCATCTTAAACATCTCTACAGTAATTTCATCCACAACTGCCGCCTCACTATTCTTAAAAAATAACTTCAGTCTTATTTTTTTTCCTTCAAAATAATTATTATTGTCGCTGAATGAATCTTATCTTCTCTACTGCCTCTTGGTTGTCTTATGAGGGAAGATCTGTGTCCGAGGTTGTTTGATCTGACGTTTAATCTCGTACAGTATACAGTACATGGCGCCGTCCTTACTGGGTATGTGTTACGGGTCTTCCTTCCCCCAGACTCTCGGAGCTGCCCTCTTAGATGGGCTCCTTGCCAAGACTCTGGTCCCCCACCTCACGTGAATGTAAAAGAAAAAGAAAAAAGTCAACCCTCGGACATTGCTCTCCACTTCTCGGATCTGGGCATGACGTCACCAGAAGAGATCCTTGGTAATTCACACAGACACAAACAACACCGAACATGCCAGGACAAGTTGCTTCGTTTATATGTAAGGGTCAACATTTTATTTCAGCAGTTTTATATGATTTAAGTCTATAAGGGAGTTAAACAATAAATACAAGTAAAATATTAAAAAAAAACATCATGGTATTGTCTTAGTAAACAGCAGTGAGTATTGTTAACATGTCACCGATCAGGGAGTTGTTTCGTATTTCTCTCGGCTGTTCTACCAAAGTCTTAAGTCGTTTTAATAACATTATCTCAATAGTTGTTCTTAATATAGGTGACTGTGTTAATATTATCTATAAGAAGTGAAATTTTAATTTATAAAATATTATTTATTTGCCTGATGAGTTACAGATGGAGACGTCTTTCCTTTGATGACGTCAGGGCACATCTAATAAATGACAAATAATGTTTCATCGGAATAGTGTTTCATGGCTTTGTGGTGTGGAAATACATTTTCTGCTATCAGGTCTGAAACCTGAGGCAGGCACTTAGGAAAGTCGTTTTCTGCTGGAGCTGTTCTGTAAGTTAGTTTACAGCTTGACTTACCTTTTCCTCCCTTAACTTTTCTCTCATCTTTCAACTTGACACATATTATTCCTCTCCATCCCACTCTTACCTCTGGGTCTCTCACATCTCTTAGAGGTCAGGTCAAGATGCCCTTTTTCCTTGATAATATTGATACGAGTCCCGTGGGCCTCAGGATCTGTTAGGGAGTGTGTGTATACACCATGCTGAGTACTAAGCCTCTTTATGAAGGGTGAGCAATATACAGTAATATTATTTAAAGATCAAGGTGACCATTAGTTAATACTATTGGACATAACATACAGGGCTGCTAAAGCTGCCTCCCAAAAGCTGGGAATGCTGTACAGATGCCGTAGCTACTTCATTCTTGAGCATTTGCTTCAAGTTATAAGGGATCCATTCGTCCTAACTTGGAGTACTGCTCTCGTATCTGGGGTGGCTCTTCTTCTGACCAACTGTTAGATAGGGTGGAATCAAAGGCATTTCATCATATTGACTCTCCTCCATTACTTGATAATCTCTCTTCCCTTTCTCTTCGCCGCAATGTTGCTTCACTCTCTCTCTCTTTTACAGGTACTTTAACGGACAATGTTCGGTGGATTTGGCATCCTGTGTACCACCAACAAGGCCGTGGGCTCGTAACACACGTCTTGCCCGGGGTGCCCACCGTTTCTCTGTGGATGTCTGTCACACTAGAATAACCCGTTATAGTATATCCTTCTTTCCCCACACAGCCAAACTGTGGAATGCTCTGCCTTCTTCTGTGTTTCCATTCTCATACAATGTCTCATTAAAAAAAATGATTTTCCGATATCTTCGTTGTGTAGATTAATATAATATTTTTTGTTTCTAGTTTTTTTTTTTTCCTTCTTCTTTTCTTCCCCCTCCCCCCCCCCCTCCCCCCCCCGGCCCTGCTGTGGGTCGATGCCCTGTGCTCGGGTGGGCTATTCCCCGTAAACAAAAAATATAATAAAATACAGCTTCTTTCCTTGAGCCTCACCTCGCCCATCTGGGAGTTACCAAGATGTCTCTTACAAAACTTGGGTTTAATAAATAATTAATGATAATAACTTACCACTTTCTCATGGAGTTGTTCTTAATATGTAACGATATCTTTAATAGAATGTACAGTGCAATGAACTGAGAATAGCAGTTGTCTTTCGTGACGTGATGCGAGACTGAGTGATGGTTCCTTCATCTTATATGTCGTAAATTTTGTAATAGGTATTAAGTGTTTTCTTTTGATTTTTCTTTGGCATGAAAATATCTCATTAATATTAGACCAGAAACATGTACTCAAGAATGACCTTTTCAGCTGACGTTATCTTTTAAAAAGTTCTCACCAGGTCTCTGTTCACGTCCTCCTTTTCCTTCAGGACTCATATATCCTCACTTATATTCTTAACTCCCATGTCCATTTGTTCTCTCCACGTTCTCACTATTCACTCTCTACCAATACAAGTTCTTGTTCTCTTTCAGGCCGCGTGACATTCTTTCTCTCCATGTTTCATCTTCTTCTCAGTTCTATTCCTTCACTATTCACTTCACATTTCTCTTATTATTCACATTTTTTTCTTTACTTCCGTCACTTCTCATTTTGTTTTTAGAAATTCGCTCGTACAATCACTATTTTCTATGACAAGTTAAATAAAAAACAATACTATTCCGAGGAACTCCCTCATTCTGCCTTCGTTCATATATAGTACCGGCCGCTGGTGTGTGTGTGTTAGTTATACTCGTTTGGAACCTTTAGTATAATTTTTGTGGAGCTATTGAAGCGTTTATCTTCCAATTACTATTTTTTAAGGGGGTTTAAATACATTACTTGATAAACCGTCCGTGATAAGTTGAGTTGTAACAATAGTAAGACGGAACAGATCATCGTTTGATGCAATACTTTTGAGGAGTAAAGTTATGGTTCGTGGTTTTAATTCATCTTGGATTTGATCAAACCTGATGATCATTTTGTCTTGTTCTGTTACTTTAGAACTTTTAGAGTATATAGAAGAGTGATTGTTGTAGTAGCTGAGGAAACCTTCAACATGCCTGCCGGAAACACGAAGACGACAATGGGTTCTTAACTTTATCGCGCTGTTTTTACTTGAGAGCTGAAGTCTTTCCCCGAGTTTCCTTTCCTAATAAATTAAAATATTTTGTTTTGCTATTTTCGTTTGAAAATTATTTGCCATGGTTGACTTCCACCCCGTGTGTGAGGACCAGTGACAGTAAGGATCACAAAACCTAAGGCTTCCTAAGTCACTGCTCAGTGATTTTCACTTGCCTAGGTTTCGTGGTTGCTAAATGAGGACGAATCAATACCAGTCTACTCAGTGTGTAAACAGAAAAGGTGGAGCCAGGCTAATCTTTCCCTTCTCCTCCCTTCCTTTCCTCCCCTGGGTTTCTGATCCCTCCTCCCTCTTCTATCTTCCTTTCCTCCCTCGGCCCCCTCTTCCTCTCTTCTTCCTGCCCTCTATTTTCCACATCCCAGTGTCCATCCTTTCTCCCTCCTACAGGTCCCTCCTCCTTCCCCTGTTCCCATCTCACCTTTGTCTTCTCGCTCCCCCAAGTTTATTTTTCCACATTTCATCCAAAATATTTCTCGCTATAACATAAATCATATATCACATCGGGAATAGTTTAGTGGCATGTTTAAATTACGTCATATCGCTCTCTTGTATTGACGTAGCCCGACAGCTGTCTGTTTTTCAGAATTTGTGCAAGCACCTCTGGCTTAATCAAGGCTAATTGTGGTGTACTGTACATAGTTCATGCATGTTCACTCGCATCCATAAAATTACACACACACACACACACACACACACACATATATATATATATATATATATATATATATATATATATATATATATATATATATATATATATATATATATATATATATATGCTGATAACCACCAGGAAAGAAGAAACACGAAGTTCCCAAGCGCTTTCGTGTATTCACTCTTCAGGGGTGAGTACAGACTAGTCTGTACTCACCCCTGAAGATGTGAATTACACGAAAGCGCTTGGGAACTTCGTGTTTTCTTCTTTCCTGGTGGTTATCAGCATATACCTAGATCACGCGCACCTACAGTGATTTACTTGCATATATATATATATATATATATATATATATATATATATATATATATATATATATATATATATATATATATACACAAGCCCACAAGGCCTTGCCAGGTGGCCTAGACGAGGGTGGATCAGTTCAGCCTCGACTGAGCAATTTAGGAAGAATATTTCTAAGAAAATTGGATTGTAATCCTACTGAGAAAAGGATTTTATCGTTCTTCTCAGTGACTGAGGATAGTTTTCGCTTGATAGTTTCATCTTATGATCACTGATGGTCTGACTAAACCTCTACATGAGATGTTTGTGACACAGAAATTCAGTTTAACTAGCTTGTTCAACACTGTCTTGAATATATACAACTTGTGTGTGATTCGGTCGTAAGGAACTTCGTCATACGATATGACTGCTGTTTTACCGAGTTAGGAGCCTCACAGAATATCTTAAAGTTGATGATGTTCTTACCACTGAAGTTTTAAAGTTAAGTTGAGTCTAGAGCCAACTCAGGGCTATAGTTGCTGCACGTTTCATCTGATTGATGATTCGAAACATTAAATTTCCATGGGTAAGAATCTGGATATAAAGTTCTATGGGTAAATATGGCAGGCAAGGCTCTGAGAATATATGATGAATGTGTAAGAACTTGGGTATAAAGTTCCATGTTCAGTAGCTAAAACAACTATCTGTGCAGGTGGGGGTCGATATGCTCCGAAATTTTACGTGTGACTAGTGACAGCCCTCGTATACCAATATTTATCCTCTCTGGTCACATATTGTTTCCCACAAGGTATGTACAGGTAGTTGTTTTAGCTTTTGTACATGACGCTGTTTTAAATATTATTAAGGTAGGAAACTTGACTTCAGTTTCCGTGGATGATCAACTAAACCCAAGCGGCCATAAGTGGGGGAACAGGAGAACACGTGTTGAAGAGTAGAGAAAGACCAGCAGCTTTGGGATGAAGGAGTGTAGGGTACGTCGACCAGGAAATCATTAACATGTAAAGACCCATCACTCAAGTCTCCGTCGGCTGTAAAGACCATCACTCAAGTCTCCGTCGGCTGTAAAGACCATCACTCAAGTCTCCGTCGGCTGTAAAGACCATCACTCAAGTCTCCGTCGGCTGTAAGGACCATCACTCAAGTCTCCGTCGGCTGTAAAGACCATCACTCAAGTCTCCGTCGGCTGTAAAGACCATCACTCAAGTCTCCGTCGGCTGTAAGGACCATCACTCAAGTCTCCGTCGGCTGTAATGACCATCAAACACTTCTCCGTCGACCACCAAGACCACCACTCGTGTTCTCGACCGTGTTCCGAGGCAGTAAATTAATTCTTGGAAGAAAAGAATTCAAAATGAAGCGAAACAGACGAAGATACATGGAGGAGATAACATTGTGGTGAGCAGGACGCGCGATGCTCTCATGCTGGATAAACATGAAGGCCCCGGAGTCGTATTTTCAATTGTTTTTTTGTATTGAACAACGTGTGTGCTGTATCATCCAGTGCTATATATATATTTATTTGCCAGAGTGTTGTGTTAAGCCGTGTGCTATATATTAAACAGTATGCTATGTATCTCTGCAAAAAGTATGAATTTCAAAATGATCACCAGGACTCCTGTTGTCTCGGTAGGGTTAGCAAAGTCCTTCGTCCGTTGCCATATTGTTTTACACAAAATCGTAAATATACTTTTTGGAGTATGTACCAATGAGTTGTGAATGGATCAGTACATTATGTCTGGAGCACTGCGTTATAGCTAACCCAATATGTTATAAAAGGACCAATTAAATGACTACTGTAGATCCCTGTGTGTTATAAACGCACCAGTGTGTTATAACTGTAGCCTGTGGCGTTAAGATTGGTTCTGAAATGAAACAACTAATCGGGAAATGATTACATGTGAGTTATAATTGAGTAAGTTGGTCAAGAATGAAACTTTAAGTCAGGGACCATGACGTATAGTTACAGTACAAAGTTAAAATCGAATAACTTTTGATAATACGTAAATATGAAGATACTAATCAAAGTTAAATATTGAGAGCTGAAATACGGGAAGTGAAAATGACAAGAAATACACATATGAAATAATACGTAAGGCAATAGTGTGGGATAAAACGAAGGTTGAAATTAGCTGGGCTTTGACATTTTAGGTTGAGATATAACAGAAGGTGAAAAGTAGAAGGGGAAACAGGAACCAGAGGAGGGATAATTCTTGATAGCCAACTGTGACAAAAGCGAGGGTGAAAACTATCAGGGGGAGGACGAGAGAGAGATGAGGGAAAAATTGAGAGAATTGGAAGTTCTCGTGGGGGAGGAGGCTAGGGAACAAAAGCGAAATTGTGTTACTTCACGAAAATCTATTTAGACGAGACCAAAAAAAAAAAAGTCACTTGTATATGAGGCAGGATAAAAAATATAGGATTATATATCTGGTGTAAAATATTGAGAACATTCCCCTTCCTTCACAAACATGGAGAGTAAAATCATTCGTTGTGGAGAAAGATGGAGGAAAGGATAAAAGGGGAATACACACAGGCGCTAAAAGAGGTATAAATAAGAGGAGGGATGAAGGTAACTACCATAGCAGGGAGGAGACTCATTATGCCGAGACCCGCGGGTGAACTACATATTAAACTCCAACTGAAGAAAATGAAGGATAGAACAATGAAGAAGACAATGAATAAACACAATACCTTAAGATTAGTTAATAAAATGAATGACGAGAATAAGACAAGAATAATGATGAATAAACGAAATAAACAGAAAAAGAAGGTAAATAAATGAATTAATAAAGAAATAAAATGATTTATTATGATGGATAAATATGTAAATGAAAACATAAACAATGAAAAACAACACATAAGTGATTGAGAAACTTTAATCATTGAAAACAAGGGAAATAAACACGAAACCAACTTACAAATAAACTTATTAAAACAAATAGATGTGAGGTGACTATCAATAGCATCAACTGGGTTTTTCCGGGATTAGGTTAGGTTAGGTTAGACAGGCGGATTCTCTCTTTAATAACACAGGGGATGAAGAGTCGATCCTTTTTATCGGAGAAGGATCAAAGAACATTTATCAGTATGGTGTCCTTATAGTGTTTTACGGTGTTTTATGGTGACTAATGGTGTCTTATGGTGGCTTATAGTGTCCTCTTAGTAGCAGCCTGTGTTGTAATGGTCAGCATACTCGCCTTGCAAGCGTGTGGTTCCGGGTTCGATCCCCGGGCAGGGTGAAACTGTGGACAAGTTTCTTTACGCCATTTGCCTCTGTGTACCCAGCAGTAATTGGGGCCCTGGATGTTCATCGATTTGTGGATCGTGTTCCGGGGTAATGGTTAGCCAGTGCAGTTGGCGAGTTGTCCGGTCTTCTCGGCCTATCCCTTGACACTGAGTCATTAACTCAGGGTGTAGTTGTTGTGTTGGCAACAGCTACTACTTCTACACCTTAAACAAATTCACATCTAGATGGCCTTAGGGCAACCATTATTATTGTTATTACTCTTATTATCATTACTATTGTTATTATTATTATTAATGAACTTACGGTGGGGTATGGTGGTTTATGGTGGCGTCATGGTGCTTTACGGTGTCTTATGGTATCTTATGGTATCGTAAAGTGGCTTATGTTGTCCAAACACCATAAACTGACCATATTCCTCTTGTACAGTATAAGCAGTTATGTGCGTCCTCTAGAATGTCTTCTTTATCTTTAACAACGAATTGCCTTATGTTATTGGCGGTGGACAATTAACACCCCGGAGACCAAGAAAGTAAAGGAATATTTGTAACTGTTTAGTGAGGCAAAGTTACTGTACCGACGACGGACCAACACTCACCACATTATACTGTATCAAAAAATTAATTAATTATTTTCACGTTTTTATAACATTATCATTAAAAAGCCGACAATATATACTCCTCTTATATTTCATTTTCATTTTGTTCTTTCTCAATGAAGTTGGTTTTATATATATATATAGGCTGGAAGAACCTCGTGAACATGAGTACTGACCAGAACAGTCAGACCTATGTACTTAGGATAAAGGACTATTACTATCATTATCTTGTCGTATCCATCAGTTTTATGCTCTCGTAAATTTCTTACATCCATTAATTTGTTACCCATACTTCCCTCTACGCCATCCACCGGTCATTCGCGTTGTTCATATTAGCCTATCAGAACCACCTCCCCCATGCCTCCCTCACCCCCACCATGCCTCCTTCTCCCCTCCCGCCGTACTTCTCTCACTCCCACCCCCACCATGCCTCCCCCCTCCCCCCGTACTTCTCTCACTCCCACCCCCACCATGCCTCCCCCCTCCCCCCGTACTTCTCTCACTCCCACCCCCACCATGCCCCCCCACCCCCACCATGCCTCCCTCACTCCCACCTCCCCCATGCCTCCCTCACCCCCACCTCCCCCATGCTTCCCTCACCCCCACCCCCACCATGCCTCCCTCACCCCCACCTCCCCCATGCCTCCCTCACCCCCACCTCCCCCATGCCTCCCTCACCCCCACCTCCCCCATGCCTCCCTCACCCCTACCCCCACCATGCCTCCCTCACCCCCACCTTCTCCATGCCTCCCCCACCTCCCCCATGCTTCCCTCACCCCCACCCCCCCCATGCTTCCCTCACCCCCACCCCCCCATGCTTCCCTCACCCCCACCTCCCCCATGCTTCCCTCACCCCCACCCCCACCATGCCTCCCTCACCCCCACCTCCCCCATGCCTCCCTCACCCACACCTTCTCCATGCCTCCCTCACCCCCACCATGCCTCCCTCACCCCCACCATGCCTCCCTCACCCCACCTCCCCCATGCCTCCCTCACCCCCACCATGCCTCCCTCACCCCCACCATGCCTCCCTCACTCCCACCTCTCCCATGCCTCCCTCACCTCCCCCATGCCTCCCTCACCTCCACCTCCCCCATGCCTCCCTCACCCCCACCTCCCCCATGCCTCCCTCACCCCCACCTCCCCCAAGTCTCCCTCACCCCCACCTCCCCCATGCCTCCCTCACCCCCACCAAGCCACCCCCACCCCCACCATGCCTCCCTCACCCCCACCATGTCTCCCTCACCCCCACCATGCCTCCCTCACCCCACCATGCCTCCCTCACCCCCAACCATGCCTCCCTCACCCCCAACCATGCCTCCCTCACCCCCAACCATGCCTCCCTCACCCCCACCATGCCTCCCTCACCCCCACCATGCCTCCCTCACCCCCACCTCATCCCTGCACCGATGATATCCACCATTTCAAAACTTGGTAAACTCATTTATATCATTCCAGGACGTTTGCTATTACCGCTGTTCATAATAACATAATGTTCACTATTCCTAACACACACACACACACAGTAAGAGTTGAGTGACAGGCATTATTGATACTTTCATGATTTTCAAACGTAAGAGAGTGTTATTATCTAAGTTGGTATTTTCATTATGTTAAGAACGTTATTATGTTCATCATGCAGCGTTAGTGGGTCTTATCCTTTGAATTTATGGTCGTGTTCTTTTTTTGTTCCATGTTCTTTGAAGCTTATGGCTGTGTTCTTCTTGTTCATGTTCTCCTGCCGGATTGGATTTTTAAGAACTTTTTGGGGGTAATTTCATTTCCTAAGATTTGTTCTAGTGAAACGACCTTCATTTGGCTGTTTCAAGAAGTTAGTCGCCAATATGAAATTGCACCAAGACTCCACACCAAGACGATATATTCTTTTCCACATTCGTAGTTACAGGGATGATGAAGATAAGTCGTGGTCAGAAAAACAAACCCCTACTTGCAAATATATCTTTCAGTTAGGTCAGAAAAGCAGGCATTGGACTAACTAAACGCACGCAGCCACACGTGAAATGAATATACCCGGTCGGTAATCTGAAACGCAAATACCCGTCATCATAGACTCCTTCATGAATCCCTTTAATTATAGATACAAAGGTCAGGTAATTAGGATTAGCTTTGAGGAAACCTTGTGAATTGGCCAGGCTTTAGGTGTAAGTAGGTTTACCTGTTAGTTCCCACCAGATCCCTCACGGGTGTTCACGGGATAATTAGTAGTCACGGGGTGGTACATGGCCAGCCGTCTGAATAGTAATGCAAATTGAAATTACTTGAATTGCTTAATTGAGTTCTAGTGATAAATGCAACTGAATCCCGCCATTTTTTTTTTTTTTTTTACTTTCTCCAATTCTGAAACAAATTGAATCAAGCTCTCTTTATGTATTTAACTATTATTGTTTATGTATATGTGCTTAGTTATCTATCAGATTATTTAGCTTTGTTTTATCAATATGTTTAACTATCTGTTGAAGTATATTATAACGTGAAACGAAAAGACCAACCTAACTTTCTGGAATATAAAACACATTTACCATAGATGTAAATAATAAGATGAGGGTATGAACCAATGCTACTGACCTTAGAATGAGGCTGAGCAAGAGCTGTAGAAGTGAGTGTTAGGTGTGTAGTATGTGGTA
The DNA here is from genome assembly GCA_958450375.1 of Homarus gammarus. NCBI lineage: Eukaryota > Metazoa > Arthropoda > Malacostraca > Decapoda > Nephropidae > Homarus > Homarus gammarus. The sequence continues at coordinate 1,166,351 of CAUDMG010000835.1, forward strand.
AGAGTCTTGTTATGAGCGAGCAGGGGACGATGGATGGAAAATCTGGGGTGAGGTTGTAAAGTGTTCCGCCTTTGTGGTTTTGTACTAAATTGGTTTATGGAGAAAGTGTGCAAGGTGTTTCCTGGTAATATAGTAACAGTAACAGTTTTAGGGGAGAATTGACAATGATGTTATCGCACTGAGTAACACGGTAGCAAAGGAGAGAAGTTTGAGTTGAATACTCGCACAAATAAAAAGTTTCTTTAAATTGGGAGTAAATGTGTGATATACAGCTGAAGATTAGAAAGGTGGAGGAGAGTCGCAGATTTCAGGTATCGAGAGATTTTATACAGAGATATAAGAACGTTCTGAAGGGTTGGCAGGTGTGTGTTGTTGTTGTTGTTTTACAGGATTAGCCCACCATGGCACAGGTAAATGACCCACATCAGTGGTAAGGCGGCGTCACACGAGCACTTTTTGCGTCAACTCTCCCATTTTCTGTCGTTTTCCCACAAATTGTCATCTTTCCTAGACCGTATCGCTCAGAGGACACGTATTATGTCCGCCTGATCGGCTTGTACCAATTTCTGTCGTCAAGATCCATACTCGATAATGAAGATAGTTATATAAAATAAAATATTGAGCCACGTAAAATATCTCAATTTAATTTTAAAATTAATTAGTATTACGCTTTTAATAAATTTCTTAGATGTAATTTTGTTATTGATGTAAATGTTCCTAAATACATCTATGTTTATTTACATTGAGAGCGTAACCTCAGTTTACCGTTGAGAAACACTGAATGACGCGCACTGGTTGTGTGTGGGGGGGGGGAGGGGAGCAGCAAGGCAGGTTCTGATAAATGAGTGTCGTAAGGAAAACTGATACAAGAAAATGATATAAAAAGTGGTAGTGTGACGCTGCCTTTGTTCAGCCAACATTGATGCGGTGTTACGGAAAATGATTGTGTAGCGCTAAACTGACAGGGCGAGAAGGTTTTGGCTTCAGCTGTTGAGTGAGAATAATACATAGATTAACAGCTATAGATGTAAGAGTTTAAATAGAAAATAAAAGTGTTTAAAAAATATTAGCCGGAAATTCTCAGATTGTAATGAGAAAAGGGAAAGGATAGTAAAAAATAAGAGGAAGAGATTCTACATTAGTAAGAAGAGGGAGGACAGAGGGAGGAGTTGGGTTAACAGGTTGTGGGCATGAAGAATTAATAGTTTATTCAAGACGAGCTCAAGATGTGTGTGCCTCCCAGCTGGACAGTGAAAGAAAATGTATTAGATATGAAAAGACCCTGAGTGGTACCTTAAGGGCGCTTTTGTATGTACAAATATAAAATAATTCTAGACTCTTGAGAGTGCTTTCATAGTCTGGAGTTACACTACTGAAAAAAGATGTTTGATATTGCATAATACCTGAGAAGTTATTCTGATAATTTTCTGCATTATATTTCATTTATAATAAGTCTATTCTAAGTTACCAGACCAACTTTTCTCAATGACTCTGGTACGTCGTTAGAGCAGCTAATCATATTAGTGTAATTTGCATTTAGACCATAAGAGGTGTGTAAGACACGCGCGGCTTAGTGCTGGACGTGACCTAAACACTGTAATTAATGTGGTGTGTCTTGCTCGGTGCTGACTGGCACGACCAAACACTCTAACATTCACTGCCACGAATCAACGACAAGCAGGATAATGAGTGTCTTAATGGCCTTATTATACACACAAGAGCGTACAGACAGGCACACATGTGTACGTAGTTCTACATTACTCACCAGTACTCGCACACACATACCTACATACACGAACACTCCCCCACATGTGTGTGCATACTACGTTCATAGTATGACCGTGAACGTGGGGTCGTAGAGAACCACTGAGCAAGAAGTTGTATCCTGGTCCTACCGCTGCTGAGGACGGCTCAACCAACATATTAATTGTGGCCCAGAAAAGTTTATATTATGGGTTGCTCTCATATGTTCCTCGATCATGAATTTGTATGTCAGGGCACATAGAGGCTCAGGGAGAAATAGGTGAAAAAATAGATGAGCGGGAGGTTAATGGAGTAGATTATAGGATCTAGAGACTTGGGCTGAACCATTTATGGACTCGAGTGCTCTGGGGGCGTGGGTTATGGAAGGTCATTTTTCCAAATTCACGAGACGTAATGTTGACACTCTTAATACCATCATAAGTCAAATAAATTTCTTAAAGCTAATTTTTTCCTAATATAATCATCCTTACGTAATTTTAAAGATCACTTAGTTACTTTTGATGTAATAGTTTGACTAAATCAATAAGGGTTTTGTTAACACGTGGTTGGCACTGATGAACTGTACTGTACCTAACTGTTAACGTAAGAAAGGTATTCACAGTTGTACCTCTCTTCACTTGTGTCTGTAATACTTAAGGGTTGTCATTCCAGTGAATAGTTTCGAAATTTATATTTTTTCCCAGAGTGTTAGGGCATGGCGTAGTGATGCGTTATGTTATACAAAGAACAAACTCTGAGGAAAAGAGTAAACAAACAAGACACAATACATAATTTTTTCTTCGAATTCTAAACCCGACGATAGAATGTGTTTCAGCCCCCCCCCCCCCCTATAACATCATTTCCTCTGTCACCACGAAATGTCTTTTTCGTTTAATTTATATATTGAGAAAGGTTTCAGGTTCGAAATATAATAAATAATCAGTTTCTTAAAGAGAGTATTTTCTTCACCTCCGATATTAAGCGTTTTCCGTCTTTATTTACCTGAGTTATGGCTCCCACTCGGCTTAGAAATCTTGGCAGGGACATAAAACATCTTGAGTGATTGTCTAGTTTATTATAATTTTTATTCCCAAGTCAAGCCGGGCGGAATGATATACCGGTCAGTGTGTGTGTGCGCGTGCGCGCATCGAGGCTACCATTATCCATGAACAACTACGCTGGACTGGCCATGTTACCCGCATGGACGACAGTAGACTGTCAAGGCAGCTACTTTACAGTCACCTAACGAATAGTAAACGTAACGCTGGCGGGCAACTGAAAAGGTATAAGGATAGGGATAGTCTTAAACCTGAAAAAGTGCCAAATCGACCCCCCTCACCTGGGAGACGATGACTCCACACCGTAACGCTTGGAGGAGCACCACACGAGGTGTCAATACTTTCAAGTTAGCCCGACTGCATACCTAGGCAGACAAGTGCCAACACAGGAAAAACGCTGCCGCCGCCCCTCCCGCACTAGATGTAGCCCTCAACACGTGCAATATGTGTGGACGAACCTGCCGGTTCCGTATCGGCCTCTCTAGTCACCTCAAAGCTTACCAACGAAGGTGACATCCGTAATAACTCCTATCATAGCTGGATGATCGTCATACTCTATTCCGAGTGACAGCAAAGTAGTAGTAGTAGTGGTGTCTTCTTGAGGTGAATGCACATAAGACTCAGATTCTCTTTCAGCCTGCCCCAACCACACCTCCACCAGTGACAGCAATAGTAGTAGTAGTAGTAGTGTCTGTCTGTCTGTCTGCCTGTCTCTGTCTGTAATCATATGTTAACACAAATCGTATGTTGGAAAATCACCACATGCACCAGTTTTCAATGGACTATCACACCGCTTGGTACAACTCGTGTACAGTATATGGGAGGGTGATGTACTGTATGCATACTCAGATGGTCCGTCCGTCCCTCATGTAAACCTATAAGTATCGTTTGATGTTATTTAGTGTCTTTTAGAGTAAGTATTATGTTTTGAACTCAGTTTATTTGTTTAATAAATAAATAGGTTATACTGCCACTGATTAATCTCACTTAAAAAAAAAATACAAATCCCAAACAAACTGCAACTGTCCTGGCAATATTGTTACTCCAATTTTGTAAAAAAACAGATTTAAAATGATCGTAAGATTCTCTCTACATAGATTCATTTGCCCCGGGGAAAGTACTTGGCCAGGTAAATATTTGTCACTTTGCTCAGCACACAGCAGATTCTGGCGGAAATTTTTTATTCTTTTTTTTTACTTTCCAGTTCATCTAAATTTCCATTTAGGGAAATCAGCAACCTGTAGATAACTGAACAGATATAAAAACAATTCTTTCTTCAGATTCAGTAATGTCACTCGTTCCTAACTTTTTCTTCACGTATAAATCTTTGGCCACAAACGAATTTAAATGAGAATGGTAGAGACATAAATTTTGTAAATGAAATCATGGAAACGTCCTGGTAAAATATTGTGTTGAGAGTCAGAGTCTGGAGTGTGTGATTGTGGTCGTTAAAATGTGGTTAATCTTCCCACCTTTGTGGTACTTCGAGCTTTAACTAATTCGTTAGTTTACTGTCATTAAGTAAACACGTTGAGAAATAGTCCTGTTTGCAGTGAAGTTGGAATTATGTTAATTTGAGAGTGAATGTTGCCTTTGACGCAATGTTCTCGGTGGTGTGTCACAACCAACCAATTGGGTAGAGAAGACGTGTATGTCGTGGCGTTGGAACCGAGTTGATATTTTTTTGTGTGTTAAGTTCGCTGGGAATTGCTGCATTTACGTTGGTTTACTTTAGCATATATAACAAATATTAACACAAGTTGTCTCAGCTTGACATACTCGCTCATCTTGGTTACTCTAGAAGGGTCAGGTAAGGCCCCCCGACAAAATGTAGTCCCCACCGAGATCTTACCCGGAAGACTATTTCTATTCTGGAGATCAATTCGACAACTAGACATGCAAAGTTTATGTCTACAGACAGAAACACAAAACCTCAAACATACTGACGTGCCGAACACATTCTCGAGTCTTGGTCTTATAGTCCCACCATAAAAAAAAATAGAGCACAACAAAAATAATTAATCTGGCATACTTTCCAAACATTAACTGCGTGCTTAAGATTATGTAACCTATATCAATCATACACCTACACTACACCATACACCATAACACATATAGTTATTAAGCTCTTGTTTGCGGCAACACTCACGGAGGGGAAGTATAATTATGTAGTACTCACAACACCCTGGCCACCCGAGGCTTCCGCTCTATTACGAAGACTTGCACAACTTGAAAATAATGTGAATATTTTGGATAATTAAATCTCTTTGGATATTATATTTCATACGTGGCATCACTGTTCAAATGTAAAACTAACATAACACAGTTTAGCTTTTACTCACATGTAATTAACTTTGCTATATTTTTAAATGTCCGATATAGTTTGATGATTAGTTAAGGTTTCGATGATAAGTTCAATATTGATCCCAAGGAAGAAGGATACCTTATAGATTTTTTTAATAATATTCTAAAGTAAATGACTAACATTATCCATTCATGATTCAGTTACAATACTATTCTAAATTACTCTAACACTTGTAGTCACTGTACAAACCTCAACAACTAGGCACAACAGGTTATGAAATGACTATTACAGGAAACACAGACAGGAGAAAATAGGCTGTGGTCAGAGACAGTCACCAGACAGTAATCCTCCTCCAGTCATAGCGAGAGATCCAGCAGGATTTATTGCCACTGAACCAGTCATAACAGTGATACCTTTCTTACGGTGGTAGATTGTCATAACCTAGACGATTGTAGGCTGCCACAAGGCATTGAGAGTTGTGATGTAAAACACTGTTTCCCTTTATGTAGGACGCGGATGATCAAGTCGTCCAGGAAAATGATTTACACTTTACATTCACGGTGCGGGTGGCAGTGGTCTGTTCCATGATTACAGTCTGGAGGTTATTCGTAAGGGGTGGGAAGTGAGTGACCTCTTCTCTATGTACAGAGGTTGTAGGGCAATGGCCCGTTGTTTTTTTTTTGTTTTTTTCATTCTTACAGGGAGGTGGTTAGTGGCCCGGGGCGGTTATTGTAGGTAGGAATGTAAAGCAAAGGCATATTGCCCAAATCCCTCCTGCGGGGTGTGGGCGATCATAGCCCGCCGAGATGTGTAATCTACCCATAAACCCACATCCTCGTTATGGCTCTTACGTCGATGACTGCCTGAAAAAACAATAGTAATAAAGATCAGACAGAGGGGACCTTCTTCCTTCTCTCGTGGGATTGTATTATGGCAACATATAACGTTAACCACTAGCAAATATATATATATATATATATATATATATATATATATATATATATATATATATATATATATATATATATATATATATATATATATATATATACTCCTCCTGTTGTCAGTTGGCCCTGGTATAGTGTTCGCTGTTGTGGTCTTCACGAGTTGCTTCCAGCTGTCTCTCTTGGCTGTCAGCCTTATAGACGCCACTAATCCACACCCTGCTTATTCCTTGATATTTTCCGACGCTGCACAATATGTTTCTCTATCCATTTCTTTCTTATTGCGTGACCGATAAAACTTATCTTTTCTTGCTGTCGCAATCTTCTGGCAAAACCTTGTCATCTTTCTGTCCGACAGTTATTTTACGCTCTCATATCTTCTTTGTTTCTGTATATCACAGCCTTTCTCTCCTATTTACCCCTTTATTGTTTTCAGATACGTTATTTTGTTAATTGTAAGTGGCATTTCCTATTACATCCAGAGTGTAAGCTTCAGAACAGCACAGTACTCTCACCTCAGTTAGTTCCTGCACCTCCTCACCCTTGCTTTCTTTAGCTCCCCAGACACCTGAAACAACTTACCTGCCACGAACGTTAACATTTATTTCTTCCCGTCTCTTATTTCTACAACTTTTATTTTGTTCACATCCACTATCAACTTGTGTGTACACATTCTTCCAAAATCATTCACTAACATTGGTGTCTTCTCTACTGAATTGTTCACATGAAAAGCGTCATCAGTAAGCACTATGTGACTCGTCCCACATATACTGTATACCCAGCCTCACTATTTACTAAACTTGTTCTTTTTTTATTACTCTTGCTCTCACTTCTTTTTCAAGGCCATTAATGTTTATATTAATCAATTATAGTAACATTAAACAACCTAGGGACTAGTTTTATATTCACGATACATCCATGCAGTAATCCCCTCAGCTTAGGAACATTGTTTTTGTTGTTTCAGTAAATATTATTACAGGCTTCTATCAAGATCTATACTGAGATATCTTTTGTCCCACACAATCTCCTCTGTTCCTGACTTTACACAGCTCTTTCCCTTGTACATTATTTGGTACAGTCGCCTCCGTAGAGACTAACATACACTTTACCAAGTTACATAACAGAACTATCTTTGTAATCATTCTTATAACTTTTAGTTTTACACAGAGGCGCTACATTACACACACTTCTCCATAGTACTCTTCACTGTGTTATTACCACTACACCCATGTGTCACCACACCAGTGCTCACCCCTAACATTTTCACAGATCTTCCAGCTTAGTGAGGCAGTTCAGACAAATCCTATTGTTACAAAAAAAGTTCGACAAATTTATTTTTTATAGTTATTTCTATCGCCTTTTCGTTGTAAGGGAAAATGTATTGAATAATATGTTTTGAAGATTTTTTGAATGTGAGTAGTTAATGGGTACAGGTAAAGTCCCTCTGAGTACGTGTTAGGTTAATGGAACACCGCTGATGTACACACATTGTTATAGTCCCTGTTGGGTAAAGCTTCATACACTATGATACTGATATACTTTACTGTACACTATGTGGTCATGACACCCAGAAGGAAAACCCATTAAAAGTCGTATTCATATTTGTAGAGCGACCTGTGAACATCTATACATTGACGGAGAAAGAACAGGATAGTATGAACAAGAACATAGTGATCGCCGAGAACACCTAACAGATACACTCTCAAAGCATAAACTAAATCACTCTATTCCACATTACAAAGCTCTTAAGTTAAATACAATTTGTGATAATCAAATGACCTGAGACTGATTATTGTAAATTATAATTATCAATTACACTTGAGAACAGAGAGGGTCTTAAGAGGTGTGGGGACACAGGTGTAAGTCCACACAGGCAGCCGGCGCAGGGAAGCACGTTTACCTCTTTTATTACGCGAGTCTCCTGGCAAATGTGAGCGTCATTTTTCCGGACATTTCCAGCCATCTGCTTTGGTGAGATTTGTGAACTTAAGTAGATCTCTCTCTCTCTCTCTCTCTCTCTCTCTCTCTCTCTCTCTCTCTCTCTCTCTCTCTCCTAAACTGACTTCACCATCTCACTACCAATATATATCTGTAGCAATAGATATTTACACATTATAAATCTATCAGTTATCCTTTAATGGTAGGAAACCGACCAGCATAGTGTGTGAGAGACGGTAGAATAAATGCTTGGTCATACCCTAAGATTGGCATAACAGTTAGCGAGGAAAGATGAATGTTGTCCACGTTATAAAGAAACTGGATACAATGACGTTTTATTGGTTTATCCCATTACTTCCTAAAACCAAATTTAAAATATCAGCAGTCACAGACTGAGAACAGATTACTGAACGGCGACTAGCAGTATAGCATGTTGGAGTCAATAAAGTTCGATTTTGTAAGTTGTATTAAAACACCTAACCATGCGGGCAGCTCAGACAACCCGCACCCCACCACCAATAGCCTACTCCCCAGACACCACCATACCCCGTCCCCCTTGCCACCTTCCATCACCAGGGGTTCAGAGTCCATTCTCTCCCTTCCTCCACCCATCCATCCTGCCTCACTTAACTCCCTCCCTCCCTTCCTCCCTCTCACCGAACCAGACAAATTTGGATTTGCTATAAACGTATGGAAATTCATGATGCTATTTCGGTATAAATCGTTTGATACATCTTATTCATTATCTACAGCCAGTGAAAACAATAATTAAGATAATTCAAAGTTTACTTTACTCTCGAATAATATTATACTTATTGTAATGACATACAAATATTAAATGTTTCGCAGTGCTGGAGAATCAATATGATACATTATGATACATACGGTATAACACATGGAAAATCAAATTGTGATTATTGTGACTTAATTAATCTTTAATAGGTCGGCAGGAGGTACAAGACATAATTCAAATGCACTTCCTACCTAATTAGGAAGTCAACATAAGCACCAATGACTCCGACCTAACATTCCATAGAATATGAAACGGCAAACCGAGGGAGTCCCTCTCCCTGTCTCACACCAGTTTTCTTTGAGGACATTTGTCTCTTGCCTCTCCTCCTCCATTGTATTTTCCAGGGCTTGGTTCTGGCAAGAGATGTCTGTCCCTTCTTTTTTCCTCTTTCTAAGCCAAGAAGCTTAAGTTGCCAGATTACTTCCTCCCCTGCAGTGGTCCAAGGTTGGGCGAGCACAATTACCAGGACGTGGAGAAATATCCATTTGGCGATTATGTGGAAATGCATCTCACACTAGGAGCAGCTGGACGAAATGAAGCAGAGGCTGTACAGGAAGCGTTATCCAGATCGTAGGGTTGTTTCATGCCCAACGTTTCTCGCCATTGATCGTCGGTTACTAGAAACTGGCACCTTTCCACCACATGCGGTTGCACTAAGCAGAGGGAGACCACGAGACTGGCACACACTCAAAGACGATCCTGGGAAAAGTATTCGACGAATCACCGACGATTTACAGGTGTCGATGTCTACCATTAGGAGGACCCTACTCAAACTACCATCAAAAGGCCCAACATCTACCTGAAAATGACTATCCTCGGCGACAGCATGCTCAAAACCGCCTGTTTCCATCCCTGGTACTATTTATAGATGGAATAACGTTTGCAAGGGATGGCATTGTTAATGTGCACAATATGCATACCTGGTTTGTTGACAATCCACATGCAGCGACGCCTACATCTCGTCAGGTACGATTTGCAATTAATGTTTATGCTAGCATTATTGGTGACCACCACCTTATTGGCCCATATCTGCAATTCCAGCGACTGACACGTGAAACATACATACATTTTCTTGAGGATACTGCCAGAGATGTTTGAGGTTGTGCCCATCAGGATACATCAACAACTGTGGTACATGCATGATGGTGCCTCAGCTCATTTTGCTCTAGTAACAATGGAATTCCTAAATGTTGGGTACCTTGGTAAGTGGACAGGGCCTGTTCCATGGTCACTTTCATCACCTGACCTAAATCCCCTCCGGAGTCTTCGAACAACAGTCACCTTTGCGACGGGCTGAAGCATACATTCAGGAGGAGGGTCGGAACTTTGAACATATACTGTAAAATCCACATCAGATTGCATATGATTGTAAATAAATTGGACTAACAGCACTGGATATATCATTTAAACTCCGTAGATATTATCAATGCCAACCCCAACTGTCATGTGTTATACAATAACTCTCAAACTATGTAGCTTAACACTGTTCATGAAGACATATTTTCTCATGTATGTCTCAAGAATACACTCATCCACAGTATTTAAAGCTGTTAGGACCCATAACACATTGTTAACTTAATAACAACAAAACCCTAGTAACTAGGCCAAGTGTTGCTTGCAATGGTCGGCATGACTAGAATGTCTTAATTGAAAACTGCCATGCGATAATTAAATCTGAACTGTTGCAGGATTTTTTGATTAGGTAAAGGAAAACACTGATTTTAATTAAATAAGAGTTAGTCCACACACTCTGGCAAACTCTAAAAATGGAAAACCTTTTTTTCGGTAAATGTGTCTCGCATCACCATGACATGTTTACATAACTTTATCTCCACAGTCTGACTCCACTTTCTCCCATTCCTACCCCTCTCTCCCACCTTGCATTAACCTCCAGCTCTTCTTACCACTTTCCATTCCTCTTATATTACCGTTTATCAGCTTTATCTTTATCATATCCCTCCCTCATTCCTTTACTTCCTGCATCACCTCCAACACTCACCACCTCCAACAGTTGTCGTCACCCACACACACACAGTACCTCTTCTCTCCCTGTCACCTCGAAGAGACAACATGAATACTTTTTGTCATCAATGATTAGTTGGGTCCATTATCTGACGTCAGTGTTACGGTCCTGCTACACCACTAGCTCTATCAGGCTTGAGTGCTCCTCTGGTTTAAGCTTCATGTGTGTCTCTCTTATCACGTCGTGTTTGTGAGTAAATAGTTCCTCCTTGATGAGAACTAATGTTGTCTGCTGTCTCATCAGTTAAGGCTGTATAGGTTATAACGTTGACTTTGTTCGTGCTGTCTTTCCTGGTTAAGGATGTGTCTCTCCTCTCTGGCAATGGCATTATCCCTCACAACCATCACATGGGATTTTCTTGTCGATTTTCCCAATGGTTTAGTTAATGTGGTCCGTCCCTGCCATCTGGTGTATACATACCACTTTCTTAGATGAGACTCGGTACACGCTCGCCGTTAGTCTGTTCTATTTTCTGATCACTAATAAGTTAAACGATATATTATATAATTACTAATGAGTTAAACGGTATATTTTATGATCACTAATGAGTTAAACGGTGTATTTCTGATCACTTATTTGTTAAACGGTATATTTTATGATCACTAATGGGTTAACGGAATATTTCTGATCACTCATTTGTTAAACGGTATATTATATAATTACTAATGAGTTAAACGGTATATTTTATGATCACCAATGAGTGATGGTATAGAGAGAACACTTTAAGCGTACAGGGTTACAGTATAATGTTAGAAATTACAATGATTATTCGTTTGATACAGAAAGGGGGAATAAATTTGATCTTGGTATAGAGAAATACTTGGTATTCGGTAGTTTTAGGTCAGGTTCATTGGGTTTTATCGGCAGGGAGAGGTTAGGTGGGCAGGTCCCAGCCGGTACAAAAAAGTGTGGTTTTGGTTCCCTGTCTAACTATTTTTCCCACTGACACTGACGCGTTTTATTAGCCTTCCGGATTCAGGGTCTAATCTGCATGCGTTCTATTTCACATGGCTAAAAATTTGAAATTTTGTAATGGATCATTCAGCTTTCCCTTCCTGTATGGGTTTTTGTAACAAAAATATGCAAATACTAGGGACAGGCAGCCGTATGTATGGGAGTTATTTGCTTTAGTTATATGCATTACCTGGCAAATATCACCAATGGAAACATTTCTGGTTTCGTTTCATCATCAAAAACATCACCACGAGGCATCACTGGGGTAAGAGTGTCTGTCATGGTGCCACTACCCTTACACACCATGACAGTTTGTGTACCAGAGTGCCATACGCACATCGCTGCAGCTATTATTTTCATAAATGTATCAACTGTTGTAGCTTCTTACAATTCCCAAAGAAATATCGCTGCAGTCAAGTTTGTCCGTCTATATTGCTAAATGTGTTTATGTATGTATACAGAGCCACGCTATATTTTTTTATCAAACTGATTAACGTATTTCTGACAGTGTTTGGATTGTAAAATTTCTAACCATCTCTAACAATTATCTCTGCTGTCGAATACTTTGTATGTCAATCTTTTAAATATTTCTGTATTTTATATTTTCCTCATAAGACATGTGATATAAATTTAATAATGAAGGAGCTTGAGTGAGCTAAGGGCAATACTGCTAAAAACTCTCATTAGAGCTGAAGTAGGTGACAATGAGCAAGAATACTTTACAGAATCATTTGGTCTTATCTATAAATTTTCTTTGAAATGGAAATATGACTTTATGCGGCGTAGAACGGTAATGCCACACATTGAACAATGAGGAAAAGTGTGAGTACTCGTTTAAGTGTTTATAATACTGTGTGTGTGTGTGTGTGTGTGTGTGTAATAATAATAATAATAATGATAATAATAATTAACGATTTATTGGAAAGTTTTGCAGCCCTAAGGCTGAAAATGTACTGTACATAGCACTAAATGACTTATTAAATACATTGGTGGTTTAACAACCACGGCTATTACCACCATCACGTCGACCACAACAACCACGACCATGACAATTGCCACCAGCACCATTAAAACAACAATCATAACCACCACAACACAACCAGGGCGCGACCACTACCTCCACAACCACAATCAGTACACCAGCTTCACCACTATCACAACCACCACCAACAATACCACAGTCACCACCAACAATACCACAGACATCACCACCACCAACAATACCACAGACATCACCACCACCAACAATACCACAGACATCACCACCACCAACAATACCACAGACATCACCACCACCAACAATACCACAGACATCACCACCACCAACAATACCACAGACATCACCACCACCAACAATACCACAGATATCACCACCACCAACAATACCACAGATATCACCACCACCAACAATACCACAGATATCACCACCACCAACAATACCACAGATATCACCACCACCAACAATACCACAGATATCACCACCACCAACAATACCACAGACATCACCACCAACAATACCACAGACATCACCACCAACAATACCACAGACATCACCACCAACAATACCACAGACATCACCACCAACAATACCACAGACATCACCACCACCAACAATACCACAGACATCACCACCAACAATACCACAGTCATCACCACCAACAATACTACAGTCATCACCACCAACAATACCACAGACATCACCACCAACAATACTACAGTCATCACCACCAACAATACCACAGACATGACCACCAAAACATCCCCACTTTTACCACCACCATTATCACCACACTTCCACCTGTACCACCACCAGCACTGTCACCAACACAGCTCCCAACCGCAACACAGCCACCGCCATCACCACCAACACAGCCACCGCCATGACCACCAACACAGCCACCGCCATGACCACCAACACAGCCACCGCCATCACCACCAACACAGCCACCGCCATCACCACCAACACAGCCACCGCCATCACCACCAACACAGCCACCGCCATCACCACCAACACAGCCACCGCCATCACCACCAACACAGCCACCGCCATCACCACCAACACAGCCACCGCCACCAACACAGCCACCGCCATCACCACCAACACAGCCACCGCCATCACCACCAACACAGCCACCGCCACCAACACAGCCACCGCCATCACCACCAACACAGCCACCATCACCACCAACACAGCCACCGCCATCATCACCACCACCACAGCCACCGCCATCACCACCACGACAACAAAACAACAGAGCCATGTGTTCTTAACAAGAGAAACAGGAACAGGACAGAAACTAATGACGGCATCAGAAAATAATATTCGTCGTCATAATAAATTTCTTCCAGAGATGGTACCCCCCGCCCCAGCCGCGCTATTACTGCTGGAAAGGGTAACTCCACACTCGTGACCTCATTTCACTGTTCGCTTGTGTCGTTATTCTTAAATGCGATGAAAAGTCAATACCAGATTTGAAGAGTTTTATCCATATTTTTTTTTTTTAATTATTAATATTTTTATTTTTGGGTCACTCTATCCCTGAGCTTGACCAACAAGGCCAAATTTCTATGGGACCCCCAAAATTGATTTGTGACTTCATTCAGATATTATGAAGTGCCTTTCGTCAAGGAATCTAATGCTACAAGTTTTATCCTTCTGTAATTCTTCGTTCGAGAGTTATCGCGATTTTTTTTTTGAACTTCCGATGACTATGACCTTGACTCCCAAAAGTCCAGAGCTTACTTCATACTCACCATATATGAGATATTGTTTATTGACATTATTGGCGATGGTGCTGAAACACACACACACACACACACACACAGTCATCCCAGTACCTTTCGTGGTAATGTTCATGACGTCATCAGAATGTCCTATACTTAAACAAAATAAGTTAGAGCAATAATAACATGGTGTCATCACAAGGTTACACCACCTGTGTACGGTAACTCCCTGGCCTCCGTCTTTAATAAAGAAGCCTCTCGCAGCTTTCATTCACGCCAAGCATTATTTACACCGCCTATATCGGTTTCATATTGCAACTGCAGCAATAGCCGGTGCAATATTCCCGCTACACCTGGGGTACTGGTCACACCGTCACACACATCTGCGGGGGCTGTGTCCACCACTGATATTGATTTTTATTACCTAACAGTAACAGGATTTATCTGCACTCACCCCTACTATAAAATGCAATAAGTTTATTTACTTTAACACGTTCAGCTTAAGGTCGATTTTAACAATTTATTTTCAACCCGCCAGGAAAAAATAAAGTGACTTAAAGTTCACTCAGTAATGTAGTTGGGCGCAATCCCTGATGAACATCTAACTGAAACTTTCGTGAGGAGGACCATTGTAAATTTCATGAGTTGTGATTGTTGTGTGGGGGGGGGGGGGGCAGTTACCTCACCTGCCTACGTAAGGATAGTTTATAGGTGTGTGTGCGTGCGTGTGTAAGGGATGTGTTTGCATGTGTGTGTGGAGGTATGAGTTTATGTGTGCATGTGAATGTGTGTTGTGGTGTGGGTGAGCATCGTTTCTCATCATAATTTTCCTGCCCGCACTACACACTAGCCGAGGATTCCCAGGAAGACTTCAACATTAAATTCTACTCATTCAAATATTAAATTTGTTCTTAAGTCATCTCATCACAGGTTTTTGTGTAAAGTGACCATTGAAAATAACTACTTAACTTCCAAACTGTATATTTACATACTCGGTAATGCAGTCAATTGTATATCAAACAACCACATTAGTGCTATCTCCTCGTTTCATTATCACAGTTGCACAGTAACTTTTATTGAGATTGAGTAGTGAGTACTCAGATACCGTACTGTCTAATCTAAGGGTTACATTTGGCACAGTTTTGCGTCATCAGGATTATTTTTGTGTCCAGTCCTTGTTCAGTCTCTCATACAGTGCTGGCCCAGAGAGCAAGAAGTAGAGTGTGTCCGTCCTTATCCTTTACTGAACATCCTCTACCATTATTAACTTCAGAGCGTCAACAGAGAGATGTATCCCTCTTGAAGTTTAGTGTTGTGTTGGGGTATATACTGACTTAGAATAAGCGCTGATAAACTTTAGCTGTTAGAGTGAAACTATACTATATATTATAATATTAACGCCCCAACTATTAGGGATTTATCTCTCTTAGCTTATAATAATTGTTGACAACTAGTTTATGTACTGATAAAGGAAATGTGCTTTAAAGCCTTACAATAGTTTTGAGGTACAATACTACAACATACGGTACAAGAAGGAAAAATTACATTGCTTGAGTTTGACGGGTGTTGTGCTGTGTACTAGTGTAGGGACCTTCTTAAAGTACAGTACAATATTGTACACGTTTCTAAACTTTTGTCATTGGGGTTTAGAAGAACATGAAGAATATATAAAAAAAAAACGTTCACTGGTGTACCAATTATGGTACTTTACTATTACGTGTTGGCGCAGCTGTGGTTATAAATATGAATTATAGTACCTTTGAAAAAATCATAATTTCAATACTTTAGAGCGTTTAATTAATAAATATGGATATATTTTGCAAATAATAAAGGTTAAAATAAAACCATTAAGCATTTATCTCATCCAAAATGGGTTTACCAAAACTTTAAAAAAAATCATCGACAATTTTTTCACATTAAGGAAGGAATTTTCTTAAATCTGAAAATAAAATGATCCACAATTGGTCTTTTTCAACAAAATATGTCTTTTACTGTACCATAAAGGGTTATTTTGTACAGTCATGCATTGGGAATTATAAAAGATCTTGCAAATCTGTAAGAAAAATATTATTGGTCGAAACGTGAAAGAAAATTGTCCCTGGCTCTGCTAGGGCAATTAAATATGACGTCTCTAAATTTTGAATTTTTTTCATAGTTATTATTTTTGAGCCATGATAAGGATTACAAACTTGTAAAAAAAATGAGCTAATGAAAAAAGGAAGAAAATCTGCACTTCAACACTCAGTGTCTTAAATGCCGAGAGGATCTGCTGGATTGTGAGTCGACCTCAATGAATTTTCGGTAAACCAAACAAAATATCCGGAACAGAAACTTGAGGCGAGAGATAAGAGTAAGATTCCGTGGGGATAATATCTTCTTATAATGTTCTAAACAAACAATATCTTCTGAAGCTTCAAACTACATGTAAAAAGGTCAATAATTTTTTTTTAGTTAATTGGTTCCATTACGTTATCAAATTTATCAAGAAAGGCAACACCTCTATTCTTGTCTGTGGCCTTGTCGCCATTATGCTGAAACTGATTTGAAAGAAGGAAGAAAATAATGTTTATTAAAATAATGAAAAGTACTAAAAAGTAGTAAGGGAAAAGTGTCAGGCATCTTAGACTGCCCAACGTTTGTATTCTCTCCATTTTTACATTATTTTAAAATCTCAGAGAATTCAAATCCTAATAAATAGTGAACATATTTTGATTTACCATATAGTGACCCTATTAAGGCCCTGGAATA
Source organism: Homarus gammarus (assembly GCA_958450375.1). NCBI lineage: Eukaryota > Metazoa > Arthropoda > Malacostraca > Decapoda > Nephropidae > Homarus > Homarus gammarus. The sequence continues at coordinate 1,183,581 of CAUDMG010000835.1, forward strand.
ACTTGATCATTGTCCTGTGAATATATCCAAATTACTAAGATTCTTCTCAAGAATGGTTTCGACTAACTTCACTTTATTGTCATTGAATGTATCCCCCATTTTTATTAGGAAAGTTTAAGTTTATCTTCACAGAACTAACCATCTGTTTAAAATATATAATAATCGATACATCAACAAGTAAATATAATCATATGGATATACTTTCTTGTCTTTATGTTGGTAATTGTAAAATATTTGCTGCGCGTTTTAGTCTGTGGACTTCAAAGGCAGGTTTAAGTATCCTGTAAGCTTGATATGCTGTTCCTGCATTAAGAGAACACACAATACGTAACGCTTTTATCTGAATTTTACTACACATTATGTAATAAGTTATATCAGTTAAAATGGTGTGGTTATTATATTGTTATGAACTTTAATTAAATATTTTCATAAAATGATTTTATTATTACTACCTTCTTATATTTCTTGAAATACTCGAAGTAAATAAACATTTTTGGTGAAGCAATCGTAATTTTTAAGAGTTGATCACCATTGTTTAGACTAATCTTCAGTCCGCGCCTCAAGTTGTTTATACTGTAACACAAGCACCACTTCTCAGTCCTTATTAATGCTACAATTCACCTGCATAGTTTATATATTTGTTATTCTTTACAACATAATATATTTTTTCCAGTCTTATAAACTTGTACTCAGAGGTTTGAGCCCTCAATAATATTTAGTTTAATGTTTCTCTTGTTCTTGGAGGTGGTCTCGAATTCCTCTGTACTGACCTCAGTTTCAGATGTTTTATATAGTTATCTATCACTGAAACCAAACATATAATGACTTAAGTATTTTTTATATACATTTTGGAACTTTACTTTGTGATTAACAATTTTCAGAGACTTTTGACAACTATAATGGTTTTCGTCAGGTGTCCATCATAAGCTTGTACTGTTCCTCCTCCGTGGTGCACTTTTTCACAATCTGAGTGTAATTATAGTGAGGTATATGTTGTTTTCATATGTTGACCTGGTTGTAATGGCAGGACACACCATGATGATGCTGATAAGATATATGTTGTCTCCCACAGCATGAGCTGGTAGTGGCAGCGGAGGCAGCAGGACGAACTGTACACTCCATCGTGCAGGTGACGGTCGCTGACGTCAACGACAACGCCCCGCGCTTCCGTGAGAGCGACATCCATGTGGCCGTCGTGGAGGAGGACGACCGACACCTTCCTGCCACCATCTTCAAGGTCAGTTACTGGGGGGATTATATATTCGCGTAATATGAATCTTTCTATGTTCTGGAATTGAGTAACGAATTAATGTTTACCCATGTCCGAATGTCCTACCGAATTGCCATGGTCAGTGCATGAAGTTGAAGGCTAAATAGTATTCATGTCAGGGCGATTCAGATTAGTGGGAGAGACGCCGCTTCTTTAGTTATTATCTCCCTCCATATCAAAATATGAACACCATGTAGCTATCATCGATATACATAGATTATATAAATGTACTACAGAATCTTTCGTCCTTCATCTCAAATCATGGATCAGCTGATACCGTTTGTCCCCAGATCTTGTAACCTCTTGATTCCCCAACAATGAGGGAACCAAGAGTTTTTCTGATGTGACTAAGCATTTAATGTTAGCGAAGGTGCTTTATAGAGTCAAGCGGTGTCAGTCTCTGTTTGAATTTAGTAAACACTTAAATGATCAATCCTCCCTGTATGTTTTGATCCGGGTGTTCTCGTTGACGAATTTCATAAAGTAGCAAATATACGGAAAATGCCAGTCAATAAAAGGAGCTACTTCTGAAATCATAACTACGAGTCACTACCAAAGATTTCATTAATAGTCCCTTAGTGGACGGAGTTTCTAAAGGATTTTTTAATGTGACTCATTCAGCCAAATCCGGGGTTTCTCAAGGTTCTGTACTTTCTCTAACCTTTATCTAATTAAATATGAAGTATCTTTTCTCATCGACAAACATCCCACTTTATTTTTATAGACAATTCAAATATTCAACTCTCCACAAGTGCGTCCAATGAATATTACCCTCGCCTGCTGTGCCATGAACTAATATGAGTAACAAAATATTTTTCCTAAGCACTTGGTCACTACTGAGACAAGTTTAGCCCCTAGTTGAAACACTGTGTGATATCACCTAGAAGAGCAAGAAAACAAACAAAAAACAAATAAAGAATGTCCCTTCGGGTTACGCGCTTCACGTGTACGGTACATGAAGACGGAATGTGGGGGGGGGGGGGGGGGGGAGAGGAGTTGTACAAAAACAAATTTTAACAACCCTTATCTAGCAGTCGTAATATATATGGTCAAGAGGGTCTACTGTTTTATGTGGTACTTGGAGCATTATTGCTATCTATTTTCATAATGAATATAATCAAGTTTTTGAAGCCAGATGTAGAGATCGTTTATAGAGGAAAATTTGATTATTAATGGTTGACCTAATTTACCCCGTCACTTCCGGCGGGTAACATGCCCGTGTTGGTGGACTCTGGAGTAACATACGAGGTCCCACGTGAGAATGAAATATAATCAATATCTTTCCTTCACGTTTTAAAGAGTTGTGGCTGTATTGTTTCTCTCTCCCGACAGGAGACCGAGGGCAGCAGTATTAAACTATCAATTAGATAGTTTTCCTACGTATAGAATAACACAAGTGATCGTGGGCACTTCGTGCCCGGTGGCGAGTCCGGTGGTACAGTTTACCGAGGTTGTTATAATCATGGTCGTGGTTCTTATAATCATGGTCGTGGTTGTTATAATCATGGTCGTGGCTGTTTATAATCATGATCGTGGTTGTCATAATCATGGTTGTGGTTATGATCATAGTCGTGGTTGTTATAATCATGGTCGTGGTTGCTATAATCATGGTCGTGGTTGCTATAATCATGGTCGTGGCTGTTATAATCATGGTCGTGGCTGTCATAATCATGGTCGTGGCTGTTATAATCATGGTCGTGGTTGTCATAATCATGGTCGTGGTTATGATCACAGTCGTGGTTGTTATAATCATGGTCCTGGTTGTTATAATCATGGTCCTCGTTATTATAATCATGGTCCTGGTTGTTATAATCATGGTCCTGGTGGTTATAATCATGGTCGTGACTGTTACAATAAGGGTCATACCTGAGACCAACACAGGTAGAATAAACCCCACACCTTATCTTTAATCTCAATAAACCCAGATTAACCTCACCTAATCATCAGGATTAGAGATTATTAGGATTGTACCACCAATACCGATACATTTCACACTGGATTAGTAACAAAACATTTAATCACATTTCCAACAGCTAATGTCTTACGGATATCTTATCAAGTTGTTAGTCTTACATGTCTGTATATTTGTTTTATTCTTGCAAACATTTATATTTCGTTGTGTATTGTATTGTATTGTATGGTATTGTATGGTATTTTATTGTACTGTATTGTATCCGGCTGACAGCGTACAGCGAATGAGGGTGCGGCAAGTAGACTTGCATGTTTAATTAGGGTGCGTTTTCCATCGTAAATAAAATTGTTAATTAATGCCTTCCTAAAGAAACCATCGACATGGGACCAAGTTTGTTCCACTCTACGAATTTTTTGAGATTTTTCCACCAAGTTTGATGAAAAACGATTGTGCCGTTTCGGCTGCACAGACAGACAGACAGACAGACATACATTCGGATAGCGCTATAGTATATTAGATTGTCAGATATTTAGTCCCCACATTTGTCTTCAAGTTGGCTTCGTGTTATAAGAAATAATTAACCCTCATCAGTGCGTATTATGTTATTAGGTTTAACTCTGATCTCCTTGAAGACTAACTCGTCACAAACAATTTTCCTCCGTATGTTCGCTTGGACACATCTCATCATCTTCTGTACAAGATTTCTCAAGACTGAATGATTAGATATTGGCCATACAAACCAGACGCTATATATAAAGCTCTGGACATAGTTAGGTATTTAGGACAATGATCAATGAACAAGTCGAATGTTGAAGACGTCTGAAAATTCCCGTTCATCCCGTATAATTATTTATACACCAGTGAACCGAAATGCCTTAAATGTCAATATTTTCACAGTAAAAAATGAATACTAATAATTACTCGACTCGTTCCACACGTACACACTAATTAAGAGGATGAGAGTGAGACAGGACGCTGAGAACTGTTGTCCAATATTAAACTATTCATCTTTTAGACTCTAGATCGTGATATTCATTGTATACAGTAGTATAACAGAAACCCTTCACAGAACCTAGGGCAGGACGCTGCTGGAGAGAAAATGGTGCATCGTTTTCTGTTCTGATTGTTTTCTGTGGCGAGAGGCTCTCTCTTCAGCGCAGGTTTAATGTGGGATGATTTCCCAGAGGAGTCTGTGACCCAGTCTAATTTTTGTATCCTATATTTCCTCGTCAATGTTGGCTTGATTTTGGGATTTATTTATTTGAGTTTTGTAAGAAATAATCCAAAGAACCTCCGAGATTTATTCAGGTTTTTCCCCTATATTTACGGCGAATTTTGTTCCGGATTTAATATTTGTTTGAAAAATTGGTTTATGTGGATCCATAACACACGTCTTCCCCCCGCGGTGCCCACCGTTACTCTGTGGATGTCGGTCACACGAGAATAACCCGTTATATCTAGTGTGAGATAACTGATAAGTCTTGAAGTCTTAACCTACCACTTGGGTTAACTTATAATCCTCGTCGCCACTTGATCGTCATGGTAAAGTCTGAGAGCGTGTGGAGTCAACTCTCGTTATATAAAAAAGAAAGAGGCAAGAGTCAGTGAAAAAGTTTTTATTTTCTTCTTTGTTAGAGACTACATGACACGAAAAGAGTCTTGCTTGGGCACCAGGGCATTTGACATCATATATGACGTCAGAGTGCTGGGGGAGAACAACAAAAAACTAATGGTATAAAACGTACAAAGCACTGCACAAAAACTGCACTTTATTTTTATCTTATTCCAATTTTTACAGCTATCTTCCACTGAAGTATTACCAGTTTCAATCAACTTTAAATTTGATTTCAATAAAGCGGTCAGAGAGCACAAATCCTGGCCGGAGGTGATTGTGCCGCAGCACAAAGCCGGAGGTAGTGTCATTCGCAGCGCCCGATACACACACACACACACCTCTCTGAACTCCCCCCGCTAACACTAAAACTATTTATTCACCTTAAAGTTACGCAAAAGAACTGTGCTGTTTAATATTTTGTAACATGAAAGCACTAAGGCTATTGAGACCCGAGGCTGTTTTAAGATATCTCTGTTTGTTAACGCTTCAGTGCCTTTTATATTGCTTAATATTCCTATTTAGCCACACACACACACACACACACACACACACGTGTGTGTGTGTATATATATATATATATATATATATATATATATATATATATATATATATATATATATATATATATATATATAACTTTAGCTTGGATGACATTGTCACAAGTTTCTGCAGCCCGTAACAGCTCAACAGTTCAGTAATTGGCCATCGAACTCTGTTAATTATTCCCTCAAACTCCTCAACAGATCACAGTAACTCACCGGAGTTAAGTTTTTGTGTCGGAATATTTTCCTGGTATGCAAATGTATGTCAAGGTTTAGTGCGATCTGTTACTATTTGGTTTCGTCAGTTTTGCCGAGTCAGTAAGGGTTTCAAATTACTTAGGTTATCAGTCATCAAACTGAAAACCTTTTCTCTCGTCATATCTCACCACCACAAATTCGCGGGGAAGTACGGTAAAATACTCGTCTTCCCGCCACACACACCGACGAGCGCCTGCTTGGCGGCACTCATCACCCTCTTCCTCCTCTGCAATGCCAGCTGTCACACGAGAGAGAGTGACTTCTCCACAATTCACCGTCGTGTAAATGAAAATGTGAATGACATCACAAGCGCGGGAAACCGGAATGCGGGCTTTTATAAGCCCCACACTCATTCCCTCTCTAGCCTTAGTGATCATAGTGAACCTCTGCATGTGCTCTTACTATTGAACAGTAATTATTGCGCCTCTCTTAATAGTGATAACAGGTCCGAGACTTAAGTACTTAATGCGGGCCAACATACAACACCACCGCAGTGCTCTTATTAGTGTCTATTTTTGTCACCATTTAATCCGTGTAAAATTTTGGCGCAGGACAAGCGTGTTGTTTAACCTAAGCCTATCCAGTTGTTCTTTGTATATAATAGTGTTTAAATGTAATTAGAGGAAAACTATTTACCGACTGTTATCTCTCTAATATTTAATGGTACTGGAACACATCGACTTAGTTCACGAGAGGAATTTCTTGTTAACATCTCATTTGCATATTTCACTAAATTTTCCTTGAAAGTTCCAAGTAAACATTAAACTGTTGACTAGAAGTTTCTTATACGTGCCAAGAGTTATGAGCTTTATCTTGTTCCCCATCAAACAATATAGTACTTAAGGCTGGATGGCACCTAGCAGGGGCTCCCCAGCATCAAAATCAATATTCATTAAGGGAAAAGTTCGAAGGGGAGGAACAATGTCAGAGCGACGAACAGTCTGGTTTCCAAAGACTAGTTGAGGCTTTGTGGGAGAAACATTAATGAAGTTGTTGAATTATGCTGATGCTTCTTCCTGGAAATGTATTGACACCTCAACTGTATATGGAGGGACATTATATTACACCAGGAAGAACCCATCAACAATTGCACCTGGAAAAACCTGTATAAGATGAATCAATATATCATTCCTATACCTCGGGGCTGTTGGTCCACCCCCAGTAATTACCTAAAGGTTTGTAAGTCCATTTGAATTGCTGCCTGTCCACGCTATGACAACTTCCATCTTTAGTTGGTCATATTGTTCGTGGTGTAGAAGTCTCTCTGACAGTCTCCTCTCCTTACATTTTTTTGTCTATAACTTGTATTGGTTAACCTTTATATAATAATGATTCATGTGTTTTCTGTGATATATATATATATATATATATATATATATATATATATATATATATATATATATATATATATATATATAGATTAAATAACGCATAATTTTCCAGCAAGAACTTACTCTTGTAAGTACAACATATTTTGTTAATAATCCGTATGCATCACACTGTTGTGGTAGTGACACAACTGTCCTCGTAATGGCTAACTGTACCCCCTCGACCTAGAAACTTTTAAACTTGTTATGACTTCGACATTGTTTACGGAATTTATGCAGATACCGCCATTAAAATGCTATTACACTACTTCAGAGCTGAAATTAGGAAATTGGTATTTAATACCTGGCTGTTTAGTGTCATTTATGTTTACACACTATAATTCACCAGCCTTAATACAAATGGATTATAATTTTTACCAATTGAACAATTTATGTAAGAGAGAGTCTTGTGTACGTGTGCTCTTACCCCTCCCCCTACCCCTCCCCCTCCCCTACCCCTCCCCCTACCCCTCCCCTCCCCCTCCCCCTACCCCTACCCCTACCCCTCCCCCTACCCCTACCCCTACCCCTACCCCTCCCCGTACCCCTCCCCCTCCCCGTACCCCTCCCCCTCCCCCTCCCCCTCCCCCTCCCCCTACCCCTCCCCCTCCCCCAAACACACACACACACTGTGAACTTTCTTGAAAAGTTCTGCTGATAAAAACACAAGACAGGTTTTGCTCTGCTGAAAACATACAGTAGATATTGTGTTTCATTCTTTAATCCCTGGCCGAAGGGAGGAGTGTTTATTGGTGTGTGTGTGTGTGTGTGTGTAACTCAGTAACTGATAAAACGGGACAAATACTAAAATAAATACTTAAAACAATAGAAAAACTCGAGATTAAATAGAGATCAAGAATATACTGGTGAAACCTGAGCTGGGGACTTTGCCCCTGATTGGTTTCTGATACTTTTCGTTGAACACACAAGTCTTCCTTACAGGGAGGCGGACTTCTCCCCCAGCGTTTCTCCGTCATGGTATATTGTCTGTGTTCGTAAGAAGTTTCAACCAGGGCGTGGTACGGCGTTGTATTGTGTCAAGTCAAGTATGAAAGAATATGTTTGTGACAGCGCCTCGTAGCACCCACCGTGTTATTGTCTCAGATATAAACCTAACATACATTATTCAGTATCTTGATATTATACAAGAAAATTCGTTCTATCTGAGATTGTTGTAAATAAATTACACAATATTATTTTTCTGCTTTGTGTGTGTGTGTGGGGCGCAACATTTAAGGCAACAAATTGTCATGTTACTTGGCCTATTTATCACACCATTACGAGTGTCAGAGCTTTACTAAGGCACCAATAAGGCACAGTGCTTAATGGCACTGTAATTGAAGGTATACAAGCTCTAGCAACAGTCCTTTTGTAAGTCAACAGGGTTTGGCAACAGCTGCTATATAAGTATACAGATAGTGTATACAATAGTAACTTTAGAATTATTCAGGTTTTAACGTGAGCTGTTTTATAAGTACACAGGTTTTAACAACAGCAGTTTTATATGTATAAAAGCATTAGCAATAACTAGTTCATAAGTATACATTTGATTTATAAGAATACAGGCTATAGCAACACGATGAGGTATAAATTCACCGACTGACTGAATACAACGCTCGTAACCTGCCCCGAGGGTCATTGATTTACACCCAGGACACCTCCTGTCAACCCAGGTTTAAATAGGGAAAGTGAAGGCGTTGGAAATACTGATGCCGGCCACATTGCTTCCAAAGGTATTGAGTCTGTATTCGCACAATCCCAAATGAGTTGTCAAGGCTTATGAAACACTTCTAAAAAAAAGTGAAGATATAATAACTTTTCTTTTAAAATATTACGTTACTTAGCGAGATTGAAGACTCTGCCAACTATATTGATTGCCTCGGTTTGTGGGTTAATAATCTGTTTGTTTGTTTCTATTTATTCTAAAATCTACGATTTTAATTCGGTATCAAATTTTCATTGTGGGTAGTCCTAAGCCAAGAATAATCGCTGTACCTTCTATAGGTCAACACTGGATATAGGTTGAGATCAAATCTTGCAGAAATAGTGTTAATAATATAATATATGAACCAGTCTTTGTGATCGTCAAAGACTATTATTACAACTGAGAATTTTGGTCGAAAGATCAAGGTTTAAGGGTAACTGGAAAAAGGAATCGTGGCCAAGCTTCCATAACTGTGTATAGTGGTGTCTGATGTCTTAAGGCAGTGAGTACCTAGTTCCAGTGACCGCTGTCTCCACCGACCTATCAACTACCCCAATAGTCGCTTAATCTATGGCAACATTTGACCTGTAAGCGATTTGTCACCTTTTGTATTTTTCGTCTCCCTTTCAACTTGTCTTTTCATATAAAACTGTTTCTAAATTTAGTTTGGTGTTTTGTAGTCATTTCTGGGAACTTGGGTCATCAGTGAGTTGAAGATTATCAGTTATTTTACGGAACTCTATCAACCGTAAACACATAACCTGATCCTAGTTAAGAAGTGACCCCAATACTTACAATATGCCCTGAATCCCTCAAGCTTAAAGTGAACTTGGCTGAATACTGTACAAACACTGAAGGGAAAAACCTCTGTCTCGTAAACAATTATCGATCTAACTGATATTTAACTACAGGATGTACCATCAAGTATACGACCAGTGGACAGTTGCTTACTTAGTTAATAACAGTGAATAAAGGAACTCGCCGATGTATATATGTGGGTTACCCAGCCATACTGTTCATGACGACCAGGCTCTCTCGTCTACCCGGCCCTCACCCAGGCTCTCTCGTCTAACCGTCCCTCACCCAGGCTCTCTCGTCTACCCGGCCCTCCACCCAGGCTCCCTCGTCTACCCGGCCCTCACCCAGGCTCCCTCGTCTACCCGGCCCTCACCCAGGCTCCCTCGTTTACCCGGCCCTCACCCAGGCTCCCTCGTCTACCCGGCCCTCCACCCAGGCTCCCTCGTCTACCCGGCCCTCCACCCAGGCTCCCTCGTTAGTATACTGGGGTGGCCTCTCATCTCGTATTTCCCATAGCCATCTTCAGAAGACCTTGTTCTCTGTCTGAGATGTTCTCCTTATATAACCTTCGAGTGTAGAAGATAGACTACAGGTTCCTCACATTACCCTCAACCATACCTGACCTCCCCAGGCACCACCCAACCCTCATCATATTTTGCATTTTTATTGATATTTTTTGCGGTCACATATTTTCATAAATCGAAAATACACAAATTTTCATGACAAATTATATTTTTTGTAAATTACTTTTGGTCTTGTATTAAAAAGGAAAATAGATTCGTGATTTTTCTTTTTCGTCTGTTTAATATCATGACTTCAGCGATATTACTATTTTTTTCCATACTGTATATATTATCCTGCTTAATTAAGGCTTCTGAATAGTTCACAAGTCTCGCCATTTTGTGTGTGTGTTTTATTTAGTATTCTTCACATTAATTTATTTTTGAAATGAATAAGGTTTCAAATATAAACCTATTAAATGCATTTGCAAGTCACCAATGGATACATTATACAAAATATTTAGTTATTTAATACTACAACAGCTATTTACTATAAATGGGCACCTTGTATTTCTTCCCCCAAATGATGACACTCGGAAACATCGTTAATATAAACACGGTAGTTTGGGGCGGCGCTGGTTTATGTGTTCGGTACTAGTGGGTAGTTGTGGATTTATTGTCACATACTGTAACACAATGATGATACAGTATACATGAAAAGTTATAGTGAAGCACTGATGTATTATGATAAAGCTTGTTGTCCATTTCTGTGTTGAAGTCCAGGTTCTCAACGTTATTTTGAGAGTGTGCACAAAGGTAGAGAGGTATAAGGGCGCCTGGACTGGTCGGGAGCTGTTGGACGAGACCCACCATTCCTGGCCAGGGGGTGAGGCAAAAGCCTCGGACTAATTACAGAAAATCCCTAATTAGCTGACGTCATCCTGGCATAATGACCGGTGTTGCCACAACAGTTATGTGGTCCTCGGCGCCTCGAGTCTACAAAAACCCTCACTATGGATATACCCAAAGACACTCTGGATCTGATGGCGAGCTTCCATACAGAGGTGAGTGAGAATGAAGGAACACCTAGGACTGTTTCGAACTCGAAGCTTCACGAAAAATGTCGAGCCGCTCAACAGAAGTGTTATCCCTTGGTAAGGAACTGAACCTCGCTTGTCCTTATATTAATATGATTGTCTCCCACCATGACAACTCGCCCTCATATATCAATTAACTTCTGGAAACAAGAGCTATGCGGCTGGTGTTCGGTCTCATGACTCTCGCGGGTGTGAATTCCGACTGGCCACTCGCTCCAAGTCAGCCTCAGACATCCCCGACAACGGCGGTCCACCTGACACGTCGTCTTGCAGCTCCAACTAAGCCCCCGAAGCCTCCGTAAACACCTCCGCCACCAGCCTCACTCACCACAGACTAGATCCATACACAACTTCTTAAGGATTAAATCGCCTCACTAAACACTCAGCTGACGGATCTTTAAAAGGCAATGCAGGAACAGTTTGGAAAAACAACTAAAAAGAGACACAAAACCACAAGTTGAAAATGACAAATTCCGGAAACTGACAGAACCCGCCAATCGTCAGAAAGCGGAAAAAGAAGAGCAGCTCAAGAAGGACAGACATGACTGAGAACGGTTGATCAAGATGGAGAAATGGAAACAAACACAATTCCCAAGAGAACGAGCTGAGGAAGTAAGTTATGATAATGGTGAGCAGAAACTTGAAGTAAGAAATCAGATGCTCGAAGAATTACACGAAATGATCACTCGCCAAGTTAAACTCCTTTGCCACCATTTTGCCGACTACGCTATTGCTACTGAGCGCTGAATCTCCCATCGGAAACACCGCCGAGATCCCAACTCCTGCAAATGGACACCAATCCGGCACTCGAGAACAACCTCCACTAATAACTCACAAAAGTCAATCGGCAAAGATCTCTTACTCATCATAATCAGGAGCAGCTCAAGTTTCTCTCCTGGAATATACACAGCCTCATCGGTCGTTTGAACATCCTCTCCTGTTACGTCCACGCTTATAACACCGACGTCGTTCTTTTACATGAACCGTTTGTGAGAGGCGCCCAGTTTTACACCCCTAAGCTTCTTCCTGGATTATGATGTACTTCTCACCAACTTATAACGGCCTCATAATCGACATCAAACAGCCCCAATAAACAGCACAAACTGGCCAGAACGAGCCGCGACGAGGTCACCTAATATGAACTCCTACAACTCAACGTGGCAAGCAATCACATTCATCTCTGCAGGGTCACCGACCACAGAACACCACTATACAGAACACGTTCTTACCAAACCTCCAAGGTCTTGTATTTCTCTGGGAACTCAGTTTTTAATTCCATTCATCCATCCATCACAGTCGCTGTCTTCCCCTGGCCTTCCCTCCTACCCTCAACTTTGCTCATTATAATTTATGTTATTATCCCCCATCCATAATTATATGACCAAAGTATCTCTCTTTTTTCTGTACATTTCAATTAAATCCCTCGATTTTTTGCTAATCTTAGTACTTCTTCATTTGTTTGCCTGTCAGTGTAGCTTATAATTAGCTTATAATTAGCACCACACGTCAAAGGCCTCCAACTTCTTTCTGGTGTCTACTGAAAGTACCCTTGCCATATAAAGCCTTTCAGCAGCCTTTTTCTCAAATTGAATTTAATGTCCGTTTTCTTTAAGTCTTTTAGATTAGTAAATGCTGTACGAAAGTATGAATACTTGTGTATCTATTACTGATAGGACTCCCTAAAAGAGAGCAAAGAATAATCAGCGGAATAAACCTCACTCCCTCACCCACAATTTTTATAGAAGTAAAATATGTTCCTCGATATTACAAAATCCAAATGAAACTCTATTCCATGAATATTTTATATGAAAGGTTATTTTAATCTTGTTTTCTTCTTTCCTTGTGGTTATCAGCATATATATATATATATATATATATATATATATATATATATATATATATATATATATATATATATATATATATAATTATTTTTTTATGTATTTATTTATTTATTTATTTATTTATTTATTTATTTATTTTATTTCACAACATTAACTTTAATCCAAGCGTTACTCTCGCCATGAAATACTCTGTTTGCAATTTTTTTGCGCTTTGTTATATATTTCCAATACTCCGAGTATAAGTTTTGCACACATTTTCCACTTTTTTCGAAAACAAAACAGTGAGAATTACCAGAGGATACAATAAAGGGTCGTGTGTGTGGACATAGAGGTTATGATACCTGTACAGTCAATACCAGTATAATTACTATACAATATAGTTAATATACTTAAGTGTCTCGAAGATAAATCATTATTTATAAATACTCCACATAAACACACAACCTTCACCACGCACAAACGCTTAAAACTATTCAATATTTATGTGTGTGTAGATTTATATGTACCTCTACATATAATATATGTATTCTCGTGTGTGCTTATCCTCATGTTGCTTCAGGCTTCATAGTCACATTTTACTGTCTTATCAGTTGGTAATATTTTACAAGATCATTTGATGGACTTATCATTAATATGAAATAGATATTAAGCTTTTACCTGTGATTACTTATTTTATTTTGCCGTTATATCCATTACAGTAATTTCTTGCAGGTTGATGCCTTATGAAAATAGTAGAACATCTTCCATCATTCATTACGTCTTGTGAATGACACTAATTAACGTAAAACTAAACTGACACTTAGAAAATCGATAGTGTAGTGTAGTGTATCTTTTAAACTCAGCCATTAAGACGAACCTATGGACTATTTCCGTAACTCGGGCATTTGGAAGAACTGTGGCTGTGGTCACCATCAGACAACCCTGAGGAAGGAAACGGTTTATCTGTCAATACCTACTGCCGCTGGACCGGGTCTTTTCCTTGCCGTATTTCTGTTTAGCTCTCACAAAGATGCCAGTACTCGTGGTCAAGATCTTTCAGTATTTCATATTCTCATTATCCAGCTCATCATTCTCACCTGCCAACACTTTCATAACGATGTACAAACTATAATAGCTAGCGGAATATCAGTCAAGCAGTGCCTAATCAATGATTGTTTTCGCTTCCTGTAATAACTACGGCCACTATTCATTACAACACAATGTTCTTCTCTCAGTCGCGTCACATCAGTTTCTAGTAATTCTCCGGGTTTTTTAACAAGGTAATTAAACTGGAGGCTCGCTATAGAGGATAGAAGTCTTCCTTCTCGTTTTTTTAAGCTTTGAGCTGTATTTATCCTTACGTTTATTTTTTAAATCCCCCAAACTTGTCTTTTCCCATTTGTGAGTTAGCATTATTGTAATATCGGAATATCATTATCTTGCCACGTGTCACCCCACAGCAGCGAGCGCTCTCCGCCTCATAAACCCTGACACAGTTCAGCGAAACCCAAATAATTATGTGAAATATCTTGAATCACGCCTCGAGTAATTACCAGGGTCTTCATAACTCATTTTTTTTACACTGCTGTCAGTAAACCGGAAACAAATATTAGAGTGAATACATCGTGCCATCTTTAACGTAGACTTTGAGTCATGTTGTGACGGGTAGATCACTATGAGGTTTTACCTTCATTAACTAATCTAATAAATTAATTATCCATAGATTCATCTGTCTAAATTAAACCGGATAGAAAGATTGGGTTGTATTCAGGAGGAGTTTAGGAATTTGGGCGCAGCTCTTAGTGTTAAGTTGTGTATCTGGAGGTGGCGGCCCGCCTGGGTGTGAACAGCTTATTGGCTTCCTAATGGTTTGTTAGCCGTATGTGTTTAAGCTCTGAATGTACTACAAGTGCTTTAGCTGTTAACGAATTCAGAGAAAACATTAATGATAATAAATGTTAGAAGGGAACAGAATGTGTACAATATAGTGAAATTTAAGACTTGAGTAAAGATGAAGTGAGAAAAGCTGACTCGCGCCTCGAAAGGATAAATTCTGACGTAAATAGAATAATTAGGTGAGGATGTCTGGGAAGAAATGGATATTCTATGTGCTTGGAATATATATTACTGCACGTCTGGGAGGATCTGTCTCAGCATATCGAATGAAAGCAATAGTATTCCCTCAATATTAAGTAAATAAATATAAGATAAAAGGTGAACAGAATACAGAAGTCTGAGCACACACACACACACACACACACATCCCTTCTATTGTTAAAATAATAAACAGCTCCTGGTTTATGTACTCTACAGCCCTGTAAATGTATTGAACGCATATCATTATGTCTAAATCACATGTAAGTTTGTACATTTTCAGTCACCGGCTGCAACTCTATTAATAAACCTATTATTATTATTATTATTATTATTATTATTATTATTATTATTATTATTATTATTATTATTATTACACGCTACGTTTTTCTTATATTCACCACATTTTTCTACAACTCTTACTATTTTACAAGTTATGATGATAAAACACTTAAAAAGGGTAACTCCATCTATACAGTAATCCACGAGTCACCCATAATAAAGTTACTGCAATTGTTAAGAAATAATAACAGTAACACAATAAAGTAATCAGTAGTCAACACGCATGATTGTTAAAATAATTATCAAATCATTTGGTGTCAATTATCGATACTACTGAACACAAGAGAGGACATACCGTAACCTACCACGGAACACACTACAGTATACAGTATCACCTGGTGCAGTACCTGTGTTAAGGGCGTCTGAGTGTTAATAAACTCCTCCACTGTATGTTTGTATTAAGAATATTATGAAATTATTTTGATATTTGTAATGATTAATTTAGATCTTTTAAATTCTAAGATGGTACTAACAATATCAACATTGATAATAAACAGTAAGTACAGTTCTCAAAGATACGCGTTGCTTTGTCTCGCTAAAATTAAAGGATGTAACGTAAATAAAATAGACTTTGGGAATGTACAAACTTTTCAGTCTACGTTCTCGATCACTGTGAACTGTAGTTTAAACCATACCATAAGGTGGTGAGAGTGGAGTTACCGGTTGTATAAACAAAATACCAAATATAATGATTCGAGTTTAGTATCAGTAAGTTCCTAACCTGCGACACTTGCAGATAATGGCGGCTGTTATCTGTTGTCATATATTTCCAAAAGATAATCTTCATTGCCTGGAATTTCGAGAGAATATAAGTTCGATATTTGCCTTTTCACTTTTTGTAATGACATTTGAATATATTTTTCAGGTGATCAGTTCACAATAGTTGTGTATTAATATTTCTGTAATCAAATGACTATAATATGGTATTGGTAGAGTCAGGAAATATTGCCATATATACCATAAACCACAATTTAAACTTGCTTAAAACTTTTTGACTGAATCGAGATAATTTTGTCTTGTAGCGGATATAAACGTTGAGGCCATTGTTGATGCTCTTAACCTGGTTTACCACAGCAGTTTGTTGACCAATAATATATACTGTGTATTTATAAACAACTGTCTCGTGTCAGACATTAAGCAGGTAACATTTGTACTTCGTGGTAGCTTTGTATATACGTGGTCTGCAGAGTACACTTCTTAGTAATGGAAGTAATCAAGATAAATTAAGAGAGAGGCTTTGCCAATACACTCAGAAACAAAGCCATTTCGACACGTGTAAATGAATTACTGTTGTACTGTTCCCTTGGCCGAGGCGCTGCAGGGCTGTAGTAGTCTGGTTGCTGTTAAAGCCAAATAGGTAATGGCAGGTTTCCTATACTGACAAGTAAATCAAATCAGCATATCACTGTCTGTTATATACTGTACATCTCCCAATTTTCATTAAAGATAACACTGTTACGTGTGATGTACAAGGGCTGTCAACTGGCGATATTTTTCTTTATGGAGTCAATACTATAATGTTCAGGCTGGCTCCTGTGTTACGGAACTAGTGTGTATTATTAGTCAAGTTACTCCCTACATATTAATCAAAGTTCCTTTCGCCCACAGGGTAATATTGCACCTTTAATCGAATAGGAAGAATTTTTTTTGTTTACCGCCAGTCAGCTCCCGCGGTGTTCCAGTACAGTTGCGGAAATATGTTCCTACACCCCCTGTGGTAACCCGTGTCTCCAAACGGCAATGTCGCAGTAGTACTATCACTGTTTATAATGACTGGGTAATTGTCTTGTAACGACTGACGTGGTTGGTGGATAGGTTTGCTATAGGTCATAAGAAACTGTGAAATCCCTCCAGCTACACCCACCGACGACGTCACAATATAAAGTATACTGTACATCTTTTACTATGTGTTTATATTGTTCAACAGCGGCGTTTATCATATTAGTGAAGCAGGAGACTCTCACAGTATGTATGAATGTGTGTGTGTAGCAGTGGTGCCAACAAGCTAGCTCCTCTATCACAGGCCAATAATGGAAGGCTCATTGATGCATGTAACTATCACTTCCATGACTCCAAGACAGGAAGAGGATAATAGAAACGTGTTCAGTCTGCGAGTCCGTCAGTTGGTGCGTCAGTCCTGTAAAACGTCCGGCTACCTGCCTGTGTAGTTTCCTCATGTCAGCTGTATACTGGACAACCTTCTTCGTGGGAGGTAAACGTTTGGTGTCTTTCGAATTCAGTACCGACGTGTTAGAATCCAAGATGGCAGTCACACGGAAGACAGTGATTTTGAATGTTGTCCAGCACATTGAGAAGCAGACTTTAACGTAACTATGTCATATTATTCTTACAAATCGATAAACTCAAAATCTTGTCTTCATTAAAATCCAGTTTAAGTCTTATATGTCAAATACATGGGGGGCATTTCGAAAATCTGCAGATACTTAACAGACCCACTCATCGCTGACACAACTGGTAATCTCTGAAGTGCTTCAATATGTATACACAATATTCTAAAATAGTTTTAGTAGATGATGGAAGACAATGGAGAGCCCTAAACAACAGGGAGATAAATCTCTCACTGATATACGAGAAACTGTTCCCCTGGTTCAAAGAAAAGTTATTTACTGACACAGTTAACTAATAAAACTGAGTCCCAACTTACAACTTGTGTAGTGCTGGGCTACATATGACCACTCTGGACCTTGTTAACTACTGCATTACGAAATCAAACTACAATTAATTAATCTAATTCCTTTTAGGTGGAGATAATTTTGGTGAAATGGATTATAAACAAACACAAAGTGTCTAAAATCCCATGTATTCAGCAGCTGTTCACCAACTTAACTCAGACTAAAGCATGGTACAGTATGTTAGCTGTGTGTGTTCAGGTACAAATGAAGTTGAAAATAATCAGAAGACCACTTTGATCACTGCCACTACTATACTGGGAACACGTTTCATTAGTGGCGTCATTCAGTGTTAGACAAGGAAGTTCACCGATAGGTCACTAGTGTTAGTGTTAGTTTGGGCGAACCTTCATCGCTAACCAAGATGACACGTTAATCAACATTATTTCTTCCTCATTGTCTCTAAATTTGTATTAGAATCTGGAATAGTTGATCTAATAATAAGAAACTCAGTCGTCTGTTACCGAGCTTCTGGAATTCTAATAATGATGTGTAGTTCACATTTTCGTCATCACTGGATAAATTTCTCTTATTAATCACCGTAAGATGAAAATGATACATAAATACAATTTTGAGTCCTTCATTAATTATCCAAAGCTGTGTTATAATGTCACTATAGAAACTTAAATATAAGGAACGACAGGAATTAATTATTAAGTGAAGAATAAGATGGCATGATTTTTTTAAATAAGAATACTGTTGAAAGACGAGCAATATTAAATAAGAAAAATATATATTTCTTACACAAAATCCCTATTAAAGACTGAGGTTCTATTTTGTTAATTCTTTGCTTGTCTGACCATCACAACACGTGGTAAGTAAGTCACCTCTATCCTCAGTGACGGGTAAAGAGATGGTGTTTAGTTGGGTGTTTTGTTTCATGAGCGAGGATGACACGCCTCTTGTATGGTTCTGGGTACATCAAATAGTAAAGATAACTTCTTAGGGTGTCGTGTGTATCACTAAACTTCAGTATATGGTGATGGGTATCATATCAGAAAGTAGTAGCCAACAGTGTGTGTGTGTGTGGAACAGTGATAAAATATTCACTGACTCCATAACCGAAACAAATGAGGTCATTGGGGGGGGGGGGGCTAGATAGAAGCGTCACATAGCAATGTATTGTTTCAAAATGGACTACAGAGTGAATACCTTCACGTTGATCCTGGCATGTGACTAGTGGTGTGGCTCTCGACACAGCCAGTGGTGTGGCTCTCGACACAGCCAGTGGTGTGGCTCTCGACACAACCAGTGGTGTGGCTCTCGACACAACCAGTGGTGTGGCTCTCGACACAACCGGTGGTGTGGCTCTCGACACAACCGGTGGTGTGGCTCTCGACACAACCGGTGGTGTGGCTCTCGACACAACCGGTGGTGTGGCTCTCGACACAACCGGTGGTGTGGCTCTCGACACAACCAGTGGTGTGGCTTTCGACACAACCAGTGGTGTGGCTCTCGACACAACCAGCGGTGTAACTTAACATCAAAGAAATATATCCAGGTTCACGATACAGACAGGGTGTAGGGCCATGATACAGGCAGGGTGTAGGGCCATGATACAGGCAGGGTGTAGGGCCATGATACAGGCAGGGATGTGACCCAAACCAAAATCTTGCATAATATTAATAGTCACTCCTCCATGCAACTTCAATTATATCAAAATATCATTGTTTTTTATAACCTGGTACATTTATCAAATAACAATGTCATTCCACCACAATAAAAAAAAGTCATATTTACTACATATGACGAAGAAACATTCAACATAAATAACAAAGAAATGCTGATAATTGTCTGTTTTCATATGATACAAAAAACTGCTATCCTTTATTTGAGGGCGGGATAACGACAGCAATACAAAGGTTGTAATTTATATAATGAGCAGGACACAAACCCGTATCTCAATCGTACATGTTTAATATTAATGCAAGATTTTGTCAGCCGTTTTCTCTCCGGAATAACTGATGTCAGTGTACGTTATGTAAACACAAAATATTACCAGTGTGTTATATATCACTCGGTTTATTAGCGGTGAATGATAAAATGGAGAGAAGAAACCAGAATTTACATTGATAGATGGGACGTATTAGTCACGAGCTCAAGTGAAATTCGACTTCAATCAACATTTAGCCCTTTCGCGCACCTCCGTGATCTGTCATTAATTAAACACTTCACCTGATGCTCTGAGTAACCTGGTGATTGTTCGGGTTAGAACTACTGAAGTTTGTACTGCAAACCTCTCTCTCTCTCTCTCCAATAATTATCGGTCTATCTAATTCTTTCCTTCTATTGCGTATATCAGTTATTAACGTATTGTTCCTTTAACTAACTTATCCATAGTCACATCAGAATTATTTTGCGACCTCCATTTCATCTTCATTTAAGCTAACATTATTTTCTCCCTGCCTTCCATATCTAATTATTTTTACCATGTTTCTTTTCTTCATATTCACATTCAGTTTTCTCGTAGTACACAATCTTCCAAACTTAGTCAATAATAATTGTATAATTGAACAAGTTAAGATTGACTTTCCTTTATTTAATCCACAGGAAAACAGGTTAGGGTGACTATAAAGTAATTGGCAAGTGGTCTGATTGGTTCAGGGGAAACTGCAGTTATTCCACCACGCTCCGGTAACCAAGTAGACAATGTTCCCTGGTGGTGTTAGGTTATGATGGTGGTGGTGGTGTTAGGTTATGATGGTGGTGGTGGTGGTGGTGATATGGTGATGGTGGTGGTGGTGTTAGGTTATGATGGTGGTGGTGGTGGTGGTGTTAGGTTATGATGGTGGTGGTGGTGGTGTTAGGTTATGATGGTGGTGGTGGTGGTGGTGTTAGGTTATGATGGTGGTGGTGGTGGTGTTAGGTTATGATGGTGGTGGTGGTGGTAGTGGTGGTGTTAGGTTATGGTGGTGGTAGTGGTGGTGTTAGGTTATGAGGTGGTGGTGGTGGTTAGGTGGTGGTGGTGTTAGGTTATGATGGTGGTGGTGGTGGTGTTTGGTTATGATGGTGGTGGTGGTGTTAGGTTATGGTGGTGGTGATAGGTTATGGTGGTGGTGGTGGTGTTAGGTTATGGTGGTGGTGGTGGTGTTAGGTTATGGTGGTGGTGGTGGTGGTGTTAGGTTATGGTGGTGGTGGTGTTAGGTTATGATGGTGGTGGTGGTGGTGTTAGGTTATGATGGTGGTGGTGGTGTTAGGTTATGGTGGTGGTGGTGGTGTTAGGTTATGGTGGTGGTGGTGGTGGTGTTAGGTTATGATGGTGGTGGTGGTGGTGTTAGGTTATGGTGGTGGTGGTGGTGTTAGGTTATGATGGTGGTGGTGGTGTTAGGTTATGGTGGTGGTGATAGGTTATGGTGGTGGTGGTGGTGGTGTTAGGTTATGGTGGTGGTGGTGTTACGTCATTATGTCGAAAAGAATGATGAGTTTTCTTTATTTTCTCTATTTTGTGAGATATATTAAATTATTTTTATTTACTGTGTAAGTGCCATCCATCCGTCACGCTGGGTGCTGTCATTCTGCCTAAGCTGACCACCAGGCTCCCCTGAGACTAACCGTAAAGGCCATACATGAACGACAGGAGGAGAGTACCGTAGTTTATATGCGCATCAGGGACTTCTTTTTTTTTTATTGTTTTTATTCATACAACCTCACCAAGTTCATGAAGGTATAAAACGCTAAAAAATAAGTTATCCTCTGGTTACAGCTGTACATTTTTGTTTTGATACGGAAGACGGAATGTAATTTTTTGTCACGTGATTTTCATTTTCAGTTTTTTTGGTTTTTGATCATTCTCTCCAGGCAGTGGTGGAGGTCGTCAAGCTATAACCGTGAACATAGCACCATACTCCTATACTGATGTTATTCCTTTACCATACAGGTGGAGGCGATAGACCCGGACACAGTGGATTCGTCAGGTCTCGTGTATAGTGTTGGGGGCGATGGTGTGGACGGTCACTCCCCCGCCCACGCCTACTTCACCATTAACCCTCACACCGGTCATCTCCTGCAGCTACGGGTGAGTCTTAATTATCCTTCCCCCTTACTGTACTGTCCACCCCCCCCCCCTTGTTCTTCCGCCTGACCTCCCCACTATAGTACTGCCTGACCTCCCCACTATAGTACTGCCTGACCTCCCCACTATAGTACTGCCTGACTTCCCCACTATAGTACTGCCTGACCTCCCCACTATAGTACTGCCTGACCTCCCCACTATAGTACTGCCTGACCTCCCCACTATAGTACTGCCTGACCTCCCCACTATAGTACTGCCTGACCTCCCCACTATAGTACTGCCTGACCTCCCCACTATAGTACTGCCTGACCTCCCCACTATAGTACTGCCTGACCTCCCCACTATAGTACTGCCTGACCTCCTTACTATAGTACTGCCTGACCTCCCTACTATAGTACTGCCTGACCTCTCCACTATAGTACTGCCTGACCTCCCCACTATAATAATGACTGACCTCCTGTAACTATGGGTCAGTATTAACGAAACATTTTGAAGAAATATACAATAAACGATTCTTGTATTAAGAAGCTTAACAATATGTTGACCGTTTTTCGTCATTCATAGTTCTCCGTGTAAACAAAATAATAATAGTAAAATATATCAATAGTTGAATCAGTGAATTGAACACTTTAATGATCTATGACCTTCAATAATGAGACTTCACAGATTTTATGTACTTAAGGTGTCGATTAATAAACATGGTCTCGAAAGTAATTTGCTATTATTTTCTGGCTCATATATTTTCAAAATCCACACAAGAAGTTTGCAAAATTCTGGAAGTCTTCGGCACATGTACGGGTGTGTGCCGGGGTCTCTTTGTGCTGTATAAAAACGTCTGGCGTCACCCTAATAATTTATTAAAAGTGGCGTCTCGTAGTGAAAGGGTTAACGCCTCTTGGTAATTTATAGCGTGAATTCTTTTAATATCGAGCAATCTACAATTTATTCGATTTCTGTAGATAGCCATAGTGTTTTTATGATCAGCAAAATGGAGAGCCAAGATGTGTAGCTGCTGCCTGTGCTCTTGCCTCACCACATAAATCAACTCACGCGCATCAGTCATCCAGCTCATCATACTTCTTTTCATGAAAACCCCTATACCACCAAAAGTCCTATGGCGACAGGCGAGTGGCGACGGGGACACGCAGAGATGACTGCCGGGAGTCTCTAGTCACAACTTTGCACATAGGCGGCATAGATAAGATGGTCGTTTATTCACTGGGATCTAGGCAGGAGTGCAATCTGGTCCTGTCTGTGCGACTAAGCAGCCCTTTCCAGGAGCCACCCTGCTCACCTTCCGTGGTCATTAGTGTGTGGCAGCGTCCAGGTGGCACTCGCGGGACCTACAACAAGTGGCGACGAACTGGCAATAACCCTCGCCTGGTCGTCAACTCCTTTTATCGAGAGTATTCTGCAGTTTGTATAGTAATAAAATTTCGTCCCGATTTCCGGCCTGGTGAGTGGAATGGGAAACACGGATGAGCTTTATTACACCAATATTTCATAACCGCTGACTCAATCCTTATGATGGTACCGTGGTCAGTACCGAGGGAAAGATGTGATTTTCTCCTGATGGTGAACGTGATGTTATGATTTTTGTGGGTGAGGATGGAATGTCTCAGTTTGAGTCCTAACACTGTCACCATTTTTGTGGACGTTGTATCGGATGTTCCTGTTACCCCTGGTTAAAAAACTAGCACCATCTTTTTAAGTCTAGATGGTGGAAAGGTAAAGTTTTGTTTCTGTCTGGGAATAGACGGGTATTTTTTATGTTCGGTGATATACGGAATTCTTCAAATTTCGTTAACTGTTGGCTTTCAATTTCTGCCGTGATGAATAATTGGAAATCCATGTAGAACTAACAGTGAATCTTTCTTCTGTATGAGAAGGTGTTGCGCCTCTGGAAAATAATGAGTCAATCACCAATCAGTGTGGAGGAGGTGGGTCCGTTCTGATGGTCTCCATGAATAGTCAATCATTTCAATTTACCATCCTGTTGCTGGCCGTGGACACAAGATACATTGGTAACTGGTAACTGTGTTTTCGTCAACAACAACAACACACAGAATTCTGCTTTTATATATATATATATATATATATATATATAATATATATATATATATATATATATATTTATTCAGAAATTCAATGTAATTTCAAACGCCGCGCCTTGGGTGATGCTGAGTTCAAGGTCGTCTGAGGGAAGACCGCGCTCTCGCACGTAGCGAGAGGTTGTAGAACTAGACCTATATGATATTAAATGTAATTTGTCGAATTAATAATGATGCTATTCATGAAGTACGGGACTATTATTGAATTTGAAATTATTATAGATCGTTTATCAGTCTGAGTAATGTTATGGGTGTCCCAAGAAAGTTATTAGTTAGGCGGAAAATATGTCACGTAGGCCTATGGGGTACGGGTTGTTTGGTTCACACTCAGGATGGGATGGAGAAAGGAAACTCACAATGTGCCCTCTGTATACATGTTGTATAAGATGTACAATGCAGCTTGGTGCTGGGAAGTGGCAGCGTGGTTACAAGCGTGATGTAGAGAGAGCTGGTTGGTGAGGATGCTCAGAGGAGGACAGCTTGTGGGTCGCCATGCTCACCGGCGGGAGCGAGGACCGCCAGGCAGGTGGAGGAGGAGGAGGTGTTGTTGCTTGCTGGTTGGTGTAGGTAGAAAGAGACCGGTAACCACGAGGTCAGGTCTTATATAGCGGAGGTAGGCGTGGCTGGTTGACCTAGATCACGAGGCATACACTGGGGAATTCGCGGGGTCAGCTACTCAGCGACAAACAGCGTTTGTAGGGGAGAAATCCACTACAGGCCTAAGCTAACGCCTTGAGAGGATACGAGGCTGGCTGTTTCTCAGTCAGGCGAAAGCGATCGGACAGACAGGATGTCCCTGCTCGTCCGTCCACAAACGGTCACGTGTTCTAGTCACCTGTGTTGCGCTATTGCAGTATAACAAGTAAGTCTCATTCGATCTCAGACGGGGTTTAGATAGGGCAGTGATAAAGTTATTAAGAGCTAACAGTGAGTTAATTTCAGGGTTTCCGTCAGAACCCACTTGACTGCGAGAGATTGACTGCCGTTTGAGACTGCCGTTGATGATTGATGATTGTCGCCGTTGGAACGATCAGTGTAGGCTTGTCACTGGTTAGCCGGGTAGCGAAGGATCTCTTGAGTGAACGAGTGCTCCCGACATACGGGACCAGCATCAGCATTGGGTGATCAGTTCTTACCACGTGGTTGCACAACACCACGTGTCCTCGGTCAGATAGAAGTATTACCAACTGGCCATAGTCACCTGTTAGCGTTCACTCTTCCCGCCCATGGACGCACTGAGAGTACACTGAGGCTATCTGAGTAAATTAATAGTCACACACTGAGACCAGGAGTCTAGGGGATACCTAGAGAAACATTTTATTTCCCTTATTACGGGTGTATGTTGAGTGGGGTGAAGCATGGTTCACGGGTATTGGTGGACCCAGTAACATCTCAGTAATGCCAATAATGTCGTGTTTGTTCACTATTTTCCATTCGTCATTGTCGTCTTGGTTCTGTCACTACTAGTTTAGTTCACACTTCCTGGCAGTGGTGCTATTAACTGACAATAAAGGAATACCAGGCAACTCTAGCCTTGTCTTCTGTAAAAGTGTAAAATTCTTAACAATGACAAGCTCAAACTACTGGTGTCATGGAAATTAAAAAATATATAAAAAAATAAATCGTTTCTACTATTATCCAAGAGTAATACAGTATATTATTCAGATAATGAATTTTACTTTGTTTCCTTGCATGACTAAGCCATTGGTGCTTGCAGAGGCTTTGCTCTTATATTGAATACTTTGTATCCAAATTTTATATCTAAACCTTTGGTTTTGTCTGTAGGTCAACTAGTGTCTTCGTAGCCATGTTAACTATTTCCCCAAACATCCTGTGCATTACATTCTCTCACTGTATATTACAATGTACTTACAGGCGCTAGATCGTGACCCACCGCTGGGGAGAGAGACATGGAGAGTGAAGGTACAGGTGAGAGATGGACAGCGAGTCTCACCCTCCTTGGCAGCTGTGTCGCGAGCCTCAAGGAGACCTAGAGTCACCCACGCTCAGCACCGCTACTCCCACCATGCTAAAGTGTCTCCAGAGGCTACGTATATTATGCCACAGGAGCCCAGTGTGCCAGTACAGGGTCATTACTTCTTGTCACGGTATCCCCAAGTGCCGGGAGAGAGTCAGCATTTTTTGTCACAAGAACCCAGTGGACTACAAGGTCAATATTTTCTGTCTCAGGATCTTTTGATGTCAAATGATGACGGATTAGTGAAGAAGAGACGAGATAAAGAAATGAAAGAAAGAAGGCACGGAGCACAGGTACAGCAAAACACAAGAAGAAAAGAAAAACAGGAAAAATACCCCAGTACCGAGGACAGAATGATAAATGAGGAAGATGTTGTAAACCAGAGGTACAAGAGTGAAAGATCTGGGAAAACAGAAGGGACAAATTTCGCGTCAAAATTTGTAAAAAAGAAAGGAGAATTTATCCAGAAAAAGAGGAGAACTGCAGAGAGGAAGAGGAAGTTACGAGACAAGAATCACCGAAAGACGAAGGAGGAAACGTTAATGGATAAAAAACGGAAGATACAAGGAGGTCGACAATCCAGTGACGTTGTAACAAGGAGACTAGAATTGCACAACTTATCTTCCCGTCCAGGATATCGATCGGAATTCGGAGGTCGTAAAGTTCGCCAAAAGTTGATACCGTTGACCTGGGGCAGTGAAGAAAGGCAAACCAGTCTCCTTGGTGACCAACACTCTGGGCAGACGACCCATATCGTAAATACGTCACTTAAAGCTCGACCCTTGAGACTGAAATATCTCTCGCATAGAAAACATCAGCCAATTGGTGTTCAAAGAAAATTGCTGTCTGTCAGGGGCGTAATGAAATTAAAAGCCCCAAAACGAGATTTAGGAGGTAAAATAAATGTTGGAAGGAAAAAAACACCCAATGTTTATACAGCTGAACGTGCCCGCTATGCCAATGAAACTTTGTCCTTTGCTAGACCTCATGAAGCTCCTAAGAATCGTGATATCGGCAAGTCATCACAAAAACGAAACCCCGGTGGTCAAGAAGGTTCTAATGAACCTCTCGAGAACAAACATAGTTACCACTTTTCTGGAGCAAATCCTTCAAGCACGACTGCTTCTAGAACTGAGCGTGACTTAGGGAGCATAGGGACGGAAGGAGGAGGGACAGACAGTAGGGAGAACAGAGGAGCTATTGATAAACGGGAGACGGGCCAGCTGTCAGGAAACCTACCTCATGAGCATCAGGTGCCATTGAACTTTCTAGGCATGAACCAGCTGCTACAGGATCGACGCTACGTTAAGAGGTTTGGGGCAGACGGGGGAGGCTGTGAGGACTATGGAGTGTTTAACATGGGCTGGGAGGAGACCGAGAAGAAAGAACCGTCGTACATGAGGGAGATGAGGCGTGACCAAGTGCACGTAGCGGAGACGGTGGTGACGGTGGTGGTGAAAGACATCAACGACAATGCCCCCGTCTTCCCCAACGCCACCATCTACGGCGAGGTGCAGGAGAACGGTCCCATCGGTGAGTATTACAATACCTTCACAGGTGCAGGAGAACGGCCCCATCGGTGAGTATTACAATACCTTCACAGGTGCAGGAGAACGGCCTCATCGGTGAGTATTACAATACCTTCACAGGTGCAGGAGAACGGCCTCATCGGTGAGTATTACAATACCTTCACAGGTGCAGGAGAACGGCCTCATCGGTGAGTATTACAATACCTTCACAGGTGCAGGAGAACGGCCTCGTCGGTGAGTATTACAATACCTTCCCAGGTGCAGGAGAAGGGCCCCATCGGTGAGTATTACAATACCTTCACAGGTGCAGGAGAACGGCCCCATCGGTGAGTATTACAATACCTTCACAGGTGCAGGAGAACGGCCTCATCGGTGAGTATTACAATACCTTCACAGGTGCAGGAGAACGGCCCCATCGGTGAGTATTACAATACCTTCACAGGTGCAGGAGAACGGCCTCATCGGTGAGTATTACAATACCTTCACAGGTGCAGGAGAACGGCCTCATCGGTGAGTATTACAATACCTTCACAGGTGCAGGAGAACGGCCTCATCGGTGAGTAGTACAATACCTTCACAGGTGCAGGAGAACGGCCTCATCGGTGAGTATTACAATACCTTCACAGGTGCAGGAGAACGGCCTCATCGGTGAGTATTACAATACCTTCACAGGTGCAGGAGAACGGCCTCATCGGTGAGTATTACAATACCTTCACAGGTGCAGGAGAACGGCCTCATCGGTGAGTATTACAATACCTTCACAGGTGCAGGAGAACGGCCTCATCGGTGAGTATTACAATTCCTTCACAGGTGCAGGAGAACGGCCCCATCGGTGAGTATTACAATACCTTCACAGGTGCAGGAGAACGGCCCCATCGGTGAGTATTACAATACCTTCACAGGTGCAGGAGAACGGCCTCATCGGTGAGTATTACAATACCTTCACAGGTGCAGGAGAACGGCCTCATCGGTGAGTATTACAATACCTTCACAGGTGCAGGAGAACGGCCCCATCGGTGAGTATTACAATACCTTCACAGGTGCAGGAGAACGGCCTCATCGGTGAGTATTACAATACCTTCACAGGTGCAGGAGAACGGCCTCATCGGTGAGTATTACAATACCTTCACAGGTGCAGGAGAACGGCCTCATCGGTGAGTATTACAATACCTTCACAGGTGCAGGAGAACGGCCTCGTCGGTGAGTATTACAGTACCTTCACAGGTGCAGGAGAACGGCCTCATCGGTGAGTATTACAATACCTTCACAGGTGCAGGAGAACGGCCTCATCGGTGAGTATTACAATACCTTCACAGGTGCAGGAGAACGGCCTCATCGGTGAGTATTACAATACCTTCACAGGTGCAGGAGAACGGCCTCATCGGTGAGTATTACAATACCTTCACAGGTGCAGGAGAACGGCCTCGTCGGTGAGTATTACAGTACCTTCACAGGTGCAGGAGAACGGCCCCATCGATAAGTATTACAATACCTTTAATAGGTGCAGGAGAATGGCCTCATCGGTGAGTATTACAATACCTTCACAAGTGCAAGAGAACGACCCCATCGGTGAGTATTACGTATACATGGGAGATCGGCGAGAGTGAACACCGTAACGCAAAACTAGTGGGGTTTAGGTTAGGTTACCATTATGGTGTTTAATCTTCAGGTGAAATAAGCGGGGCCTCTTTACGAGATCGTAATTATAAATATATTTCTTCTGTTTTTTTTTAGAGCTCTAATTATTGTAGAACCTTGAACTGTAGCCCCATTATGCGGTTCAGTTCTGGTGCCCCTATTATAGAATGGATATAAATTCACTATAGTCGGTGCAGCGAAGAATGACAAAAATGATTCCTGGACTTAGAAACCTTCCATATCAGGATAGGTTAAAGAAACTTAACTTGCATTCCCTAGAAAGACGAAGAGTGCGGAGAGATATGATAGAAGTATTTAAATGGGTGAAAGGAATCAATAAAGGGGATATAGATAAAGTTCTTATAATATCCGAGCAGGATAGGACTCGGAGCAACGGATTCAAGTTGGATAAGTTTAGGTTTAGGAGAGAGATAGGAAGAAACTGGTTCACAAATAGGGTGGTGGACGAGTGGAACAAGCTTAGCAACTTTGTAGTAAGTGCGGGAACTTTGGAAAGTTTCAAAAGGAGGCTAGATAGATTCATGGATGATAGAGTAACTCTCGACAGGAGCTGCCATGCACAGGCCAACCGGCCGATTGCAGACTCCTTATTTTCTTATGTTCTTATGTTCTTATTAGCACGTGTCTTATTTCCGTTTACCCATAAACAATTCCAATACAGTATAATAAATTATAAATACAAATTTATATTGAGTAAAAGCCAGCTGCCTCTTGGCAAGTTAAAAAAAAGAGATTTTACAGGAACAGGGACGTGATCAGAATAGTCGAATGTGTTTAGTCCAACCTTACAAGGAAGAGTTTCTTTGGCTCTGTGTTGTTGCTAGAACCAATGATTTATAACCTTGAACCTCTATCACCATCTAGTAATTAATTTAATGGAACCCCCTTTATTGCTCGATTGATCATTAATTAAAAAAATAATTGTCAACCCGCAATTAAACTAATGACGGTCCCTCTCCATTTATGTTCAGATGACTATCAAATTAAAAGTCTTTCTTCTATTCATAATTAATTCTCTACTCACAAGAGTGTTGATGAAGAAAGACTCGTGGCAATCGGAGTGGCGTGACAGATAAAACATAATTTTTCGCATGACGTATTTATCACAATTCACAAAAATAAATTTTGAATATTGTTTGGTCTCTATGCCACCTCTTCCAAACTTGCTTTAAATTTCCCAACGGAATTGTATTAATGTGATTTTTGGTAATTTTATCCAATATCTGCAACAATATTTTCTAACCAAGGCTTCCATATTTCCTTCCTTAATCTAAGTTTTGATGGATCTTGTGCATTATTTATATCGCCTCTGTTTAAGTCTATCGCCCATGTATATAGTTTGATCATACTGCCCTTCACTCTACAGTATGGTTCGCAAGTGAAAACAAATTTATTTGCCTTTGTCATCCTTCAAGAGAAAGTATAATTATGGTACGGTGACTAAACTGTACAGCTAAACCCAGTTTTATACGTTAAATTAAGTTTAAAAGTAAAGTTTGTGTTTGCTGTTTTAGTGTTATCTTGACTTACCTTGTTGAGCTGACAGTTCTCTGCCTTTACCAAAGTTGGTCATACAAACAGCAGATACTGAACAGGAACCCCTACATTATAAACATTCCCAATACACCATACCCACGTCTTCTATACAAAAACTATCATCAACAATAACACTCCTACATCTGCACCTGGGCGACCTGAGAACAATCCAGGTACACCACATCAAGCCGCTCTGGGTTCAGATATTCTCCTCTCACCACGCCACTCAAACTCTGATGGTGCAAAAGCAATATCGTAGCCGATGAGATTTATCCGATGTTACGAATGTCGGAATAAGAACCAATGAATAGATTACTGGTCGGCATATGAACTTCGACTGATTCGTTGTGTACACACTGAAGCAGTTAGAATTTAGAAATTATATGTTATATTTAAAATGTAGTAACATTAGTTTCACTGTTTTAGGTAAAACAAAGTACTGTTTACTGTATTAGTCTCGAATACTAATGAATGAGTGAGCGTTTGATAGCTATCTGTGGATTCGCAACTTGAACGTTTCTGTTTGACGTCATTTCCGCCCACCTCTACTCGACCCACCTTGCTCGACTTTTAAGGACATCAAGTATTATATAGTGATTTGTATGCGAGACTGTGGGTAGTCACATTTTAGAATTCAACGGTAAATAACTTAGTTGTTTATGAGTTGCGTGTGTTGGATAACCACGTTGTTCATGATAGTGTCTAGACTAAATAAGTGTTTAGTCTAGACTTTGATGTTCATTATTTTGTCACTCGGTTGAGTCGTTTATTTGTTCAGATTTCATTTGTATTTTTTTATTTTTGTACATACTGATATACTTGTTTTATTGTTTGTTTGTTAATATATTCTGTAATTAAAACTACTGCATGTATTTCAATATACCGCATAGTAATGAGGTGATGATTTTGGCGGGATCTATTTCTTGGACCTGTAATAAGAAGAGAGGTTGAATTTGTGATTTTGTTACACCCTAAGAGGCCAAGGATCGTAACACCGAGTTCGATTCTTTCTAAGCAAATCAAAGAACTATTCCCTACGTTCTTCTTAAAAAACTATGACGATACCCTCATTCCTCCATACAGCAATGATCTGACATTTTAAGAGGAGATATTCAAAACTCTTCCTCTCTAAATACCTCCGTTCCATCTTTGTCATATGCTGATAATTTATCAGCATATGATATTTATCAGTGATAAACATTACCTTCACCCGTCGCCAAAGAGTGCTAACCTCTATCTCTTGAGAAGATAAGGTTGTGGTCCTAGGTGACTTCAGTGCCAGAGTTGGCAGAGATGCTGACACTTGGCAGGGATCCATAGGGACAAATGGACTAGGCTATTGTAATCAGGGTTGCCAGATGGCCGTTTTCACGGCCAAATTTCTCTAATTAGGCCGTAAAAAAAACTTCGCTTGGCCGTGGAAAAATGGACGGTCACGGCCAAACTATTTGGCCGAATTTTGTAAAGCACGTATTAATCCTCATCTGGTGGACTGTGAAGAAAAGCCTAGCAGATTTTCAAATTTCACAATGAAAATGCTGGCTCAGTGACCTCACCTTGTCATGACCTCACCTAATCAGTTTACGTGACCTATTGAGCTGACTGACCTTTCTAGTTACTACCTTAGATGTTAGTTCTTATATTTGAGTTGTTCAGGCTGAACGTGTCCAGCATATGGGTTAAGCTTCAGAGCTTACAAAGCCATCTGAGTTTCTTTCTGAAATTCCGAGTAGGGGAGACTTTTATTTTGTGTGGATTGTAAAAATAGCCTTGTGCTTCCCATCCAAAAGGTTTGCCGTGAGATGGCGTGAAGTTGGCAGTGAAGCTTGTCGTACATCTGGCAACCCTGATTGTAATCCCAACGGCCTACTCCTCAGCAAGTGAGCTGCACTCCACCTCTCTATCAACAATGCCCTGTTTAGGCAGGCTGACAAGTTCAAGGGTTCGTGGCAACACCCACGATCCAAAGTATAGTCTTAAAACAAACTTGAAAAAGTGCCAAATCGACCCCCTCACCTGGGAGGTGATCACTCCCCACCGTAACGCTTGGAGGAGCACCACGCGAGAAGGTGTCAATACTTTCGAGTTAGCCCGACTGTATACCGAGGCACACAAGCGCCAACACCGGAAAGACGCTGCCGCCGCCCCTCCCGCACTAGATGTAGCCTTCCACACGTGCAGCCTCTGTGGACGACCCTGTTGGTCCCGTATCGGCCTCTCTAGTCATCTCAGAGCTCACCACCGACGGTGACATCCTTAATAACTCATATCATTTTATCATAGATGGATGATCGTTATACTCGATTCCGAGTGACAGCAAAGTAGTAGTAGTAGTAGTAGTAGTGTGTGTGTATAAATATAAATAAATTAATATAAAAATAGATAGATATATAAACTTACAATTTATACCGCATACATTGTACGTAAAGTTAGCTCACTTGACCAGTAATGGTCCCAGGGCCTCAATTCTCCCTTAATAATGAAAAATGAAAAAGATTGGTTGTAGCATCAGTCATCGAGGAGGGCGTCAAAAACCCGCCCCCCTCACTCACCACAGCGGCCTTCTCTCTTATCTCTCAAAACCCTTTCATTCATCCTCCCTCTTTCCTATCACCTTGTTTTTGTTTCCGCTTCACCCCCTCTCTCCCTCCACCCCTCTACTCCCGTCCTGGTAAACAACACCCTAATCCCCTTTGTAGCTCTCAATTCTCTCGTTAGCTGCCCTTTGCACTCTCCCCCTTGTATACTGTAGGTCTCTCAATTCTCTCTTTAGCTGCCCTTTGCATTCTTCCCCTGTGGATTAATTATCTTTCCATCTTTCTCATATTCAATCTTCACCCGACCTGTATCACTTTCAACTATTTATTTTACTTTGCCTTTTCCCCCTCCACTTATTGCCTTCCCCTATCGACCTCATTGCCAACTCGAACTCCCCAGTCCCTTTCCCCTTCATAACTCTCTCTCTCTCTCTCTCTCTCACCCCTTTCCCTGTTTGTTTTTTTCGCCCTGACTTTTCCTGCTGCTTTAGTATCGGGGAGTAGAGTTTCGCCTTAAAATACTTAAACTCCTCCTAACTTACCAAGTAGCCACCCAAACTTGTGTTATTTCGCCCGAGGTAACACAACGCGACGAACGTGACCCAGACTGGCCAGGGTACGAGCTTTTAATACATATTTCTCTCTTATGTATAGTCACACTGTTATTTATTTCAGGCTTGATAATGTCCGCGGTTTGTATCAATTAATTCATACAAACCTAATTTGAACGTTTGTCAAAATATATGGTTTACTGGTGATAAAGAGAACTGGGTGGCCATGTGGATGTCAGATGGTAGCTATCTGTTAGGGGGTGAGAGAAGGGTCGTGTCCAAAAGGGTCAGGTGATTGGCTGAGAGGAGGAGAAGGATGGGGGAGGAGGATGAGAAGGGGAGCAGGAGAAGGGGGAGAGAGGAGAAGATGGGGTGGAGGAGGAGGAGAAGGGGGAGGAGGAAAAGGGAGGGAGGGAGGGAGGAAGACGAGGAGAGGAAGATTAGAAGGGGGCGGGGAGGAGGAGAGGGTTGAGAGTAGAGTAACTATTCTACGAGACAAATTAATGTACTTATAGGGAGGACGAGAAGAGGATCTGCTCCACCAGTGTGTGTGTGACTACAGTGTGGACAAGTGAATGTCAAGGTTACTGATGACTTTTTTACACGTCTTAAAAGTAGTTAATTACGTGTTGGTCAGCGGCAACGCGAGAGACAGTTGAGATGCAGAGGCTTGTAGTAACTCGCACGCTATTAATAAATCGCTTGAGAAAATGAATTTGAAGGAATAATGCAATTTAAATATTTGAATGAAGTTGAAGCGGAAGGGTATAATCATGAGATTATTATAGATTGTCATAGAGAAATAATTAAAAATACGACACGTGATTAGACGAGGTGAGGCAAGAGTTCTTAAAAAAATTGGAAATAGAGGATTGAAGAGGACTAATATTTGTGTGGTGGTACGGTGGGTGTGTTTGTGTGTGGTGGTAGGGAGGGGTGGGTGTGTTTGTGTGTGGTGGTAGGGAGGGGTGTGTTTGTGTGTGGTGGTAGAGAGGGGTGTGTTTGTGTGTGGTGGTAGGGAGGGGTGTGTGTGTGGTGGTAGGGAGGGGTGTGTTTGTGTGTGGTGGTAGGGAGGGGTGTGTGGTGGTAGTGAGGGGGGTGTTTGTGTGTGGTGGTAGTGAGGGGGGTGTTTGTGTGTGGTGGTAGTGAGGGGTGTGTTTTGTACCACAGCTGACAAACCTTTACATGACAAGACATTATAATAAACAGTCGTAGCGAGACTTGGCTGACGACCAGCACAACACAAAGTATACCTTAATAATTACTCCTGTGCTGTGATGGTGTGCAGAGAGGACTGATGGTGATGACAAGGAGAGCGAACAGAGAGGTGATGGAGAGAGGGAGGGATAAAGTGTGATATGATAGAAATGGCGGAGGGGCGAGGGGGGGAGCGAATTCAAAATTAATGAATTCTTGCCAGATGCCATGATTATTCAAACATGATGGTCGGTGTCATGTGGAGCGAAGAGACGGGACAAAGCAGCTTATAGTGGCCAGAGTTTGTCAAGCACCACAGTTGTTTGTATATATTTTGCAATAACAATATCACTCTACATTGAACACTGTCTCCTGGTGTCATGATGCACCAGTCGTGGAAAAAATTTGCGTTGCTTAAATATTTTCATATAGGTGTTCGTGAAGACAAGAGTTGACTTGATCATTCAGGAGGTAACCCTTCACCTACACGTCCATGGTGAGCTGCTTGGTTATGTGATAATATTCTCCTATCACATTTGAATAAGAATGAAGAACAAGTCTCATTCTTTTCAACCTTAGACAAGAACGCATTTTTATCACGAAGTTTATAAATACAGTTACTGTACTTATGAGACCAGAAGGACATACAGCAAGGAGGTGAAACACTAATGGAGAATGATAGTGTTACTATCCTTGTGTTTCGTCAAGTGTTCACAACATTTGTATTATTAAGTAGATTAATCAAAATTTGTTTTATACGTATACAGTACAATACCTTTGTTCTAGTGTATTAATAAGATGGTAATTGATCAGTGAAGCGAAGTTGAAATCTGGAATTTTTGTGGGACCACAAATTCGTGACCTTTTCAAAGACTACTTTTAAGAGCAATATGGATGACATGCAGTTGAGAACTTGGCTTGCTTTCGAAGCTGTTGTTCAGAAATTTCTGGGAAACTTTCGAGTAAATTCAGAATATGAAAGACGGTTTTCATGATCTAGAGCTTCGCATTACTGTGAAAATGTACTTTTTGAACTCCCACTTGGAGTAGTTTCCTGATAACTCTGGGAAATACAGTGAAGAGCAAGATGAGCGGTTTACCAGAACATGACCATCATGGAGCAGAGGTACCAAGGGCAATGGAACGTCAGCATGATGGCTGACTACTGCTGGTGCCTGAAACGTGATGAACCGTACGTAGCAAACATTCGAAAATCAAACAGGCCGCAATTCTATACGCCCAATTGACTCTTGAGTTCATGAACTTTAACTTAAGAGTACATTTTAATATGCCATTTCAATTATAAAACATGCAATACTACATTGTTCTTTAATTCCCAAATACAGTACTTTTTTCAAATACACTATTTTTATAAAAAAAAAATTGAATTTCTTAATAAAACCTAATGTGATAGAAAAATCTACTTACATATTCTGGAAGAGCGCCCCAAAATTGTGTAAAGTAACATATTTGCCCTTGGAATTTTTTTTAAATGTTTAAATGCAGATCAATGTAATCTTACCATTGAGAGGAAACCAAGCGAGTAATTTTGAGCTTGTAACAGAATCGCCTGTTACTGTACTGTGCATAGCCTATCGCAATCTGTTGATTCGACTGGTTCGTAGCACATGGTTAAACTTGACAGGATCCCGCTCGACAACATCTTTCCTGGCCGTCCTTACCCACCGCTAACTTTCTGAGTAAAGGTGACATCCTCTGCTCCACAGCTCCCAGTACCTGTGTATCATTTTAAATTTTTCAATGTTTATTTTAATAATGTTAGTTATTGGTAAATCACACAGTTCTGATTTATATGGTGTTAAGTGATAGTTTGTTCGGACGCGAGTGTACGAGTATATAATGATTTTGGTGTTCAGCTTTTTTACCTAACTCACAGTTGGTGGAATAATTCTGTGAAAGAGAAAATCAGCAAGGACTATATCTTGAGTGGGGGGGGGGGGGGGGAGATATGTTGACTCCAACATATTCCCCATCATACTCTTATACCCCTGTGGTCTCTTTGTCGTCACGTCGGAGTCCATTTACAGGCATTTACTGCAACGTACACCTCTCTGTCATGGTGCCAAGGAAATACAAGGGTCCAGGATGGGTTTACACTCTCTTTGTTGCTCTCTTTAACCCTGTCGCTGTCATTTCTGCACTTTGGGTAACGTCCTGCAGCCAGAAGGTTTAAAAGACAGACATGCACTCATTTGTTATTATAATGTTATTACTGCGCTTCAACAACTAAGGCCTTTAAGCATGTAACAAAGTTACCAATTGCTCTATTCCATCAACAACTAGAAATTACAAGAGAGATAACTTCTCTGTTCAGGAACTAGCGGAGATTCGTAGTACACGGCTGGTCTGATGGTTTAGAACAGTGGTTCTCAACCTTGTTTGCCCCATGCACCCCTTTTCACCATATGTCAGAATGTCATTCCCCCTCCTTTCCAAGATTGTCTGCCTCAAAAAGTGCATTCCAAATAATATGCATATAATACTGAAAATCCTTTATTTTTTCCATATTAGTATCAGTTTCCCCCCCCCCCCCTGAAAACCTGAGGGGGAAAATTCCCCCCTGGTTGAGAACCCCTGGTTTAGAGCATGTAAGTGACGCGACCCCTGCAGGGACCCAGACACAGTCACTCCGTGGCAAGAAATTCCTAAATGAAAAACCTTTGTTTCTGGATATCCAATTTGCACGATCCCTAGATCAAAGAATAAAGCTGCTGTTATTGTCAGATTACCAGGAATTAATATTATGCGTTTGGTCCGGAACTTTTCTGATAAATTTCGATACCTGAACCAAACACAAGCAATGTCGTTCTGCCTTAAGGTCGTTATACGTTGGATTTTTTCTCTTGTGCCCCACTGCGTTATGTTGGCTGACATATTAATCTGCATCACTGACTCCATACTGCTGCCTCAGACTGACGCAAAAAGTATCCAGCCTACAGTAGCGAGATAAATATACAACTTCTGGGTCATCTTATGAGATTTATATTAATCCTGACGTAGTTTGTATTATTTATCCAGTGTTTGGGACAGTTTGCAGTCAGTGGGATTTATATTGTGTCAGTGTCACGGGATTTTCTGACCGAAATGAAGGGTACAGTATATGGAAACTCAGCGTGCATCAGTAACAGTCATGGAGCAAGTCTTCATGTTAAAGTATCTTAAGTCGCTTCAAGCGCAACCTGGAGTATCTGGCTCTCCCCGCTGCCCAGTTCAGTCAGTTGTTCTCGTTGCTCTGCCCCGTCAGTCACTTCACACCCCAACAATATGGCAAATAGTTCAATTTGTTGTCACAATGACAACACTTTCAACCCTCCCACAGACAGTGTTAAGAGAATCGTCAATGTAGATTGTCTATGTGATGTTTTCAGTCTGCAGGTTTAGTTTTGGTCA
This sequence comes from Homarus gammarus, assembly GCA_958450375.1. Classification (NCBI taxonomy): domain Eukaryota; kingdom Metazoa; phylum Arthropoda; class Malacostraca; order Decapoda; family Nephropidae; genus Homarus; species Homarus gammarus. The sequence goes on from CAUDMG010000835.1 coordinate 1,222,115, forward strand.
AGAGCTGTCACGTTGGCAGTGTGTTGGAAATATGGACTGTGTGTGGTCAAGTAGTTTAGTCGGGTGCGTGGGTGTTGTGATGTCGAAGGGAACTGCCCGCTAGGGTGTCAGGAAGAGCTGCGGAGTTTCAGCTTGTACAGATTGCTTACTCCAAACGTCCCCATATGGTTAACTGTAATTTGGAACCATTTAGATTCAACTAGTTACACGACTCATATATTCTAGTATTTTCATAGAAACAGTGTTGTATGGATCACCATGCACTGCTATCATCAGGTTGACCAGTTATTCTATGCCATTGGGTATTTCAATTTTTGTCCTTATATTAAGTACTTTGGTGTTCATAGGACAGCTTAGGATAATTATCAAGGCTTTATTTTTCTTTCTTTTTTTCAAGTATGTCAATGCGTTTCCCGTACAGAAGGCTCAGGGCTGGTGTGTGGTAATCTATCAAAAATCTTATATCTTAAGTACAGTTACCTAAAAGTCCTATCGCCTCTCCTGGTGTTCCACTAACCCCCAAGGTTCAGGCTCTTGAACCGGAAGCAGTAGACACTGGCACATGTATTATTCTTTCCATAAATGCTTCGGATTCACGAATCTGAATCTCGGGGATTCTGGTTCAGGAAGAGAGTTGACAGAACTCTTGTGGGTGACTGTATCCCGTTACACATTAAAGGGGTTTTAGTCTATCCTTCCATTGGCGGGTTACCTGTTGTATGACAGGAGAGATACAGGGGATAGTACACCTAGATATTTAAAAGAAGAGGCATAGAAAATGGTGTTGTTACCTATCTTAAACTTTGATGGTGAGCGTCTGCGGTTACCAGCTAGTTTATTGATTACTTTAGTTTTTTCAGTGGAAATGGAGAAGCCAAGGTTGTCACAGGATGACTGTACTGTACTGTACTGTACATGGTTCAGGGTGGTTTGCACTAAACGGTAAGTATTAGTGTATATAGCAATGTTACCTGTATAGCTAATAGTGATGTTCTGTGCCGAGGATAGAATTATGGTGTGTGGCGAGAACAAAAGTGTGGTGTGTGGGGAGGACAATTGTATAGTGTGGTGTGTGGGGAGGACAATAGTATAGTGTGGTGTGTGGGGAGGACAATAGTATAGTCACCCCTCCCCCCTCCTCCTCGTAGTCCTTTGCCCCTCGTGTCGACTCTAACTTGTAACATAAACGTGTAGTAGCTCCCGTTGTCTTTAATGAATGAAAGGTGCCTGTACACGGTAACTTACTCCCCTCTATATGATAACTTACTCCCTTTTGTACGATAACTTACTCCCCACTATACGATAACTTACTCCCCTCCATATGATAACTTACTCCCTTTTATACGATAACTTACCCCCCTCTATACGATAACTTACTCATCTTTATACGATAACTTACTCCCCGTTATATGATAATTTATGCCCTTGAAGACAGCGACTTGGCACATTGCATACGAGCCCTTTATTTACGATAACTTATTCTTCATGTACGATAACTTGCGCTCATATAAAGGATGACCTACAGTACACTTCTGTAAGTGACGACTAACCCACTTCTTCGTTCAAGGAAATTTAGATAAGTCATTTCTTATCTTGAGAATTCCGACGACGTAACACCGAGAAGGTCACTCACATGCTCGGTGAAAATATCGGACCTACTGTTCAAGGACGGTGTGTACAGCTCAAAAGTGATATGCAAGTTAAAATGTCCAGTAGAACAATTGGTGGTGTGATGGCCAATTAGTGCAGGACAATTGTATAGTTATTAATATGCAAGTGGAATGCAACAAACCCTAATGGGTTTGGGGTGACATGCACCAGCTGTACTGTCACTCATGGCAAGATTTCATACAGTGACTATTATCACATCAAGTACTGCCTTGGGCGGTCACCTCTCCTCATTCACCAACACTCAACCTCTGATATTTTATCGAGTGTAGACAGTTGCTAGTAATTCTGAAACAAAGTAGTGGGACGACTTTCTAGATTATTTTAACAAAATTAATAGTGTTGCCATAAATATAAATATTGCACTACAGTTTAATTTCTGGGATGTTCAGCAATGCCTGGGTCAATCCTATTTGTGTTGTGTGACACAACTGTTGCACAAGTATTACCACCCATAAAACGAACTTGTAAAGTTGTTGACACACGTCCTTCTTTTAGACGAGTTATTTGACTTTGGACACAAGGACAAGTAAACTAACAACTCATTAACACGCTTCAATAATTGCACAACTACAGTAAGCAGTAAAAATCCATCTGTCTAATCCAAGGAGCACTGGGCATCTCTAGCTTGAAAATAAATCACTTTTTAGTTATTGACTTTCAGTTTTAGAGTTGATCAGATTACTGGTGTTATGATAGTTATTTCTTGTAAAGAGTGAACTTGGATTTGGTGAAACATTTCTTTGTTCTTATTTTATAAGTGATGGACGAGGGGAAGTGCAGAAGACAGTGAGGGCTCTGAAAGACAGGGCGACTGACAATGTATCTAAAATTAAGCTAGACTTTCCTTGTACACCAACGGATAAGAAAGATGTGAGTAAATTCTTAATTAGATGATAAACAGATCACTTTTTGCCCTACATACAGAGAGCTCCAGGTCACAAGGTGTAGGTTAAGGAAAAGATGTGGGAAGAGGTAAGGAAGGATGGTGAGGTCCACCATAAGGAACTTAAGGGAGTCGGGGTGGCATGATAGGGAAGGGCGTATATTCTCACTGGGGAGAAAAACAGCGAGGGACTGGGAAGGTATTGGAAGCATAACGGGTTGTCTTATGGTAGACCCTGTAGCCATATGGCATCACGAAAATCGTGACCAAGTCTCAGGTTGCTGATCTGACTTTCTGCCTCATTTATACACAATTGCAGGTCTCAGTTGTTTCTCTTACTTGACAACACAACATACATATAGCGTTTCTCACTATTGATTTTTTTTCAATTTTTACATTTCTTTGAAGTTCATTATTAGTAGTAGTAGTAGTAGTATTAGTGTTATCATTATTATTTTATTTTATTTTTACTATAAATTTTATTTATTATGAATAATTATTACATTTTCGCCCCCCAGGCCCCGATGTGGGTCAGTGGCCTGTGCCCGGATGGTCTAATCCCCGTAAAAAAAAAAAAAAAAAAAAAGCAGACTGACAAAAACTCAACAATATCAGCGAGACCGTGGAAGTCCTGCAGTCAGAGATACGAACCAGCAAGGACTCAATAAAGCAGGAAGTTACTGAGTCACTGGGCACCATGAGGGACACAGTGGCAGAGAGCAGCATCAAGAGCGTCTCCTCTCCACAGCTGGATGAGTCCAAAGCCACCACTATATACTTGTCTTACCTGTATGCCCATCACATGAACATGGTTAATCCAGGTTCATTCTCGAAACACCTCAACGAGACACTAACCAGAAACAACATTGCACCTGTTAAAATAAGTGACGAAGTCCCTTCAAAAGAAATCCTGAAGGCAGTAACCCAGTCAACGACTTCACGACGACCTCATCCCACGCCAGAAATGGATCATGACCTCCCTGACTCAGGCCAAAGTCAGCAAAACCGTAGCCCTGACGTGGCAAGTCGGTCCCCCTGGGATCACAGCTCCTTCAACGAAACCGTAAATCTCCGTGACCTGAACACATGTACGCCCAGCAATGACAGCGACCATCGGGCTGCAACTACAGTCAATGGTTCCTACCAGGCGATGGCGACTTAATCCACACAGGAAAAAGACCCTCGAGCTGCAGCGTCAGTAGATGAATTCGGCATGCAGGCGGGGTGACGGGAAGATCGAGGGCCCGCCATTAGCTGACAAGCAGATGTTCAAAGGTTCTGCTAAGAAGTCCCGGCCCCCCTAGAAATGGCAGAAGCCGACCAAACACTTCAAGCGACGCCCCAAACTATAGTCTCCGAAATGGCAGTCGTTAGCAGGATGAAAATTGTCCAACATAATGTCCTACACTGGTCCCTTAATAGACCAGTACTGTCATTAAGGACGAAAGTAAATTGAAAACTTTTGGTTACACTGTACGGATATAACAGAGGAACATGACGAGCCGCGGGTCACGGCTGAGTCACAGAGTGTTGCAGGACTTGGAGGATTCAGTTCTAGAAGAGCAGGTGGAGACCACCAGGGTACCTGTTATCATATGCACGTTGTACCTACTTCCCAGACGTCCTTATTTATCCGAACAAGACCTCAACCAGCTGCTGCGCCACAGAAAACCAACATACACCATAGGGCGTCAATTGCATAAAAATATAAATAAAAAAGTGCATAGAATCGCTTAGACCTGTAGCACATGCTGGGGACACTAACAATCAGCATACACACCGTCCCCCGTCACCCCCTGGTCCTCTTCCTTCCTCTCACTCGTGAATGCCTCGGATTCATGAGCCGATACTCTCGGGCTTCACACCTCATGGAGAATGTGAAATGACAACGCTGACTCTACCATTCGAAAAAGTCCCCAACTGTACAGGTTTCAATCCACAACATCTGTTTTCCATCTTCCCATATAGCAGTATGAACCCTTCTGAGCAGTTTGTTTTCGGACCTGTAGATCTGCAAATTTCTGCCTGTTCCATAGTTGCAGTAATCAGGCTCCTCGTGATGATTTTATACTTCGCATGCCATCTTCCAGAAGCTGCAAAGTTAGAGGCGTGGACGCTATGATTTACTGTCTATTCGCCTTCTATGAGATACTTATATAAGCAGTTTGGATAGGAGCAACAAGGATAAGTGTTATACCAGCATGGAGGGCCTGTGGGTCGACATGCGTGAGCACATAGGGAAGAGTTTGCCTGGATACTTGGGATGTGATGGTCCATCACTATTTGGTTGGTTCCATAAAATTTGGGTTATGACTTCTGCTACTGTTCATAGATGATCCTTCTTAAATGTTTGTGAGTGCTATGTAGGAAGGTAGGAATGTAAGGTGTCTTCTTTCAACGGTTTTGCAGAAACTTATTTCTCTTAGTCAAACCACAAGGTTTATGTTCCTCCAAGATGGTTATACGGATTTGTGATGTCACGGTCACGACTGAATAATTCTCTTCTCTCTGCGGTGCCGCAATCCTTAGGCCCATTATTCAAACTTATATTCTGAAATAACAGCTTTGGTTAACAGACCAGAATCATGTAGACAAATCTATGCCACTTCCAGCTGACAGTCAAGAATGACATTTAGTACAATTCCACTGAGGTTACATCCAAGGAGACCATTAAATTGTCCAAAATGAGTCCGGTATTAAAGAAATAACAATTTATAATAATCAACACTTATTATATTTATTTTAAAACAATAGCATAAACAATAACACTGCATGGTCCTATGACTCAAGTGACATAGTAATATACAAGTGATAGTGGGCCCTTCGTGCCCGGTGGCAAGTCCGGTTGTCCAGTTTACCGAGGCGTGAAAGTTCGAACGCTTGTGCTTGGCCAGCGGGCAACCGCCGTCTGGCTGACAGCGTACAGCGACATCGTTTTCCAGATGGTCGTGGTTGTTATAATCATGGTCGTCGTTGTTATAATCATGGTCGTCGTTATAATCATAGTCGTGGTTGTTATAATCATGGTCGTGGTTGTTATAATCATGGTCGTGGTTGTTATAATCATGGTCGTCGTTGTTATAATCATGGTCGTCGTTGTTATAATCATGGTCGTCGTTGTTATAATCATGGTCGTGGTTGTTATAATCATGGTCGTCGTTGTTATAATCATGGTCGTGGTTGTTATAATCATGGTCGTCGTTGTTATAATCATGGTCGTGGTTGTTATAATCATGGTCGTGGTTGTTATAATCATGGTCGTGGTTATAATCATGGTCGTGGTTGTTATAATCATGGTCGTGGTTGCTATAATCATGGTCGTCGTTGTTATAATCATGGTCATGGTTGTTATAATCATGGTCGTCGTTGTTATAATCATAGTCGTGGTTGTTATAATCATGGTCGTGGTTGTTATAATCATGGTCGTCGTTGTTATAATCATGGTCGTCGTTGTTATAATCATAGTCGTGGTTGTTATAATCATGGTCGTCGTTGTTATAATCATGGTCGTCGTTGTTATAATCATGGTCGTCGTTGTTATAATCATGGTCGTGGTTGTTATAATCATGGTCGTCGTTGTTATAATCATGGTCGTCGTTGTTATAATCATGGTCATGGTTGTTATAATCATGGTCGTCGTTGTTATAATCATGGTCGTCGTTGTTATAATCATGGTCGTGGTTGTTATAATCATAGTCGTGGTTGTTATAATCATAGTCGTGGTTGTTATAATCATGGTCGTGGTTGTTATAATCATGGTCGTGGTTGTTATAATCATAGTCGTGGTTGTTATAATCATGGTCGTGGTTGTTATAATCATGGTCGTGGTTGTTATAATCATGGTCGTCGTTGTTATAATCATAGTCGTGGTTGTTATAATCATGGTCGTGGTTGTTATAATCATGGTCGTGGTTGTTATAATCATAGTCGTGGTTGTTATAATCATGGTCGTGGCTGTTATAATCATGGTCGTGGTTGTTATAATCATGGTCGTCGTTGTTATAATCATGGTCGTCGTTGTTATAATCATGGTCGTCGTTGTTATAATCATGGTCGTCGTTGTCTCCAACTCCAGATATTTTAGCGTTATAGCCCTTAATCTAGACACAGTTGTGTAAGTCATGACAGACATAACACTAACAACGTTTCATATAGTGATGAAAATATAATGACATGTTTCTTGAGCGTCTTGTATTTGTTTAAACATTAGAGCCCTTGTCATAGACTAACGTGGGTTAATCTTCTCAAGCAGCCTTTTCACTTAATAATTTTCAATAAACTCGATGGTTTTATATAAATTATAATGTAAAGATAAATTATATTACTTCACTAGAGTCATGTTGAATGTACAGTTAGCCTTTTTATTGTTACTATGTTGGTTTAAGTTGTTTTATGAAAATATTTACCTCCAGTGAAAGATGCAGTGACGTAGTCATTTGTTGTTGGTTGATGTTACAATGCTTATTTTTTTTTTGCTATAATGGCTGTGAAAATTATAAGCAGTTTGAGAATTATTATTAGAATAATCATTACGATAAAAACGAGTTCTCATCTTAACCTAGAACAGTTGTTATCACTGCTCACATACGTGACCTCAAGTGCTTGACGTGTCTGTTTCCAATTAGGATCTTTCATTGACTTGACTCTTTCAACACCAGATCTCTATAATCAATATTTATTAAACTTGGAGGTCTTGTGTCTATGTAATCTGCCTCTGTACCCTGAACTACTAATACATATATATTTATCTTCTCCACTTAAGTATTATCTTCACCCTTATGTGCTAAAATATAATCTCATTTCTCATTCTTATTGCTAACATATTTACGTAAAGGAATAAAACCACTCTCGACCCCAACTTGTAAACCAAGTATTGTTTAGAGCTGGGTGGCCAAGGTGTGCCCCGGGATCGAACCAGTGACACATTGGACAGGAGGCGAGCGCTGTAGCCAATCATCCGCCGCACCCGATTAATCCTTTTTAAATTCTGTAATATCAAACTGGCTAACATTCTAACCTTCGCCCTATCCTTCCAGACCTGTCGGTGGGCGTGGTGACGGCGTGGGACGCAGACGACCAGCAGGAGGGCACCAACGCCCACCTCACATACTCCATCGAGAAGAACGTGATCGACGAGCGCTCCGGCCAGGCCATCTTTACTGTCCACCCCGAGACCGGCCTCGTCCGTACTGCCATCTGCTGCCTCGACCGCGAGACCACGCCCGAGTACCACATCCAGGTGGTGGCGGTGGATGGAGGCGGCCTCAAGGGTAAGTGTTGATGGACTAGTTTAATATTTAACCTCGTTACCGCTTAGTAGTCGACCTGCAGTAATAACGATAACTCCATCTCCCACAGTGAAAAGTCTCAAGGGTGAATGGTGGTGTCATGGCGGGTGTGTCAGCCTGGGGTGTGTTAGTAGTCTAGGAGTCCTGATAAGGTCTTTCCAAATATTTAGGTGGGGTGATTTAGTGGTCCAGGGGTCATGGCAGTGTGTTTGTTGTCCAGCAGTCATGGTAAGATATGTTCTTTCTCTAATGGTAATGGTTTTCGTCGTGTTAGTTCTCCCATCGGGTAAGAGGAGGTTCTGGTAGTTATTTAGAGGTCTTAATGGTCTACCTGGGGTCCATTAAACAGTGTCAGTTCTCTTGGGGTCATGGTAGGGTATGTCAGCTCTTCAGGGGTTATGGTCAAGTGTGTGTGTGTGTGTGTGTGTGTGTGTAACTGGATCACTGTACGACGATTGTCCTACTAAATCCATGACTTTTCACAATGTTTCCAATCAATTGATGAGAACAATGGCTTCTCGAAAATTATTCTCGCCAACACATATATATATATATATATATATATATATATATATATATATATATATATATATATATATATATATATATATATATGCAAGTAAATCACTGTACTGTAGGTGCGCGTGATCTAGGTATATGCTGATAACCACCAGGAAAGAAGAAAACACGAAGTTCCCAAGCGCTTTCGTGTAATTCACATCTTCAGGGGTGAGTACAGACTAGTCTGTACTCACCCCTGAAGATGTGAATTACACGAAAGCGCTTGGGAACTTCGTGTTTTCTTCTTTCCTGGTGGTTATCAGCATATATATATATATATATATAGCATTGCCCTATCGCAATGAATTTTCCCTTTGGTTCAGTCCCTTAAATTATATATGTGTGTTTCTCACGATGTTCATGAAATTATACAATAACAAAAAGTTTGGCTCGAACAGTAATGACAATAAATGTTTGAAGAAGCGATTAAAAAATCTCATTAGGCTGAATAATGACTGCCTTCAAAATTGTTTTACTGAATTAACTTGAAGAGTTAAGAAAGGTACAGAAGAATTATAACGAGACAACGAGGGTCGAGTGACTGGGGAAATGAAAACAGATTAAAGTTTTATTAAATGTTTCAAACAAAAGACTGAACCACTACAGACAGATTCAAGTCAATATACTAATAAGGAAAAATCTGTGAAAAATGTTTTAAATTACCATTAACGTTTTATAAAGGTTTCGAAGAATTAGTTGTGATTAGTAACTACTGTATGTTCGCGAGGTGTTGAGGTCTATGCTATAGTTTAGAAGAAATGCTGAATAAAGAGCAAACTGACTACAGTTTTTCAAGAGGAAACGGAACACTGATAGAAAAAATGACAAATGTTTTGTAATATGGAAAAATTTTAAGTTTTTTTCTATGGCTGGGAAAAAAAGTTGAGGTAGCTATAGGCTTAATACAAAAAATATATTTAGGGGATAAGAACATAAGAACATAAGAATGGAGGAAACTGCAGCGGGCCTATTGGCCAATACTGGGCAGTCCCGTTTACACCCAACCCCTATTGCTCATATGAGCATCCAACCTATGTTTGAAGCAATTCAGCGTATTCGAGTTAATGATGATATTTGGTAACTTGTTCCATTCATCCACTACTCTGTTTCCAAACCAGTGTTTACCTATTTCACGCCTAAATCTAAATTTGTCCAATTTAAAACCATTGTTACGAGTTCGCTCCTGGTTGGATAATTTGAGTACCTTTGTAATGTCCCCTTTGTTTAGCCCTGCCTTCCATTTATACACCTCTATCAGGTCGCCCCTCGCTCTACGTCTCTCAAGGGAGTGCAAATTAAGATGCTTTAACCTGTCTCTATACTCAAGGTTCCTGATACCCGGGATTAGTCTTGTCATTCTCCTCTGGATTCTTTCCAAGGATTCTATATCCATTCTGTAATACGGTGACCAGAACTGGACTGCGTAATCCAGGTGTGGTCTCACAAGAGCAAGATACAGTTTTAGGATGACCTCGCTAGTCTTGTAACTAACACTCCTTTGTATGAACCCAAGTACTTTATTAGCCTTGTTACGAGCAAAAACACATTGTTTACTTGGCTTAAGGTTCCTACTTATCATTACTCCTAAATCTCTCTCGCAGTCGGATTTCTCTATGGCATCGTTGTTCATCTGGTATCTGGTTTCCCTGTTTACATTCCCTATACTGAGTACTTTACATTTGTCAATGTTGAATTTCATCTGCCATTTTTCAGACCATTCGAAAAATTTGTTTAGATCCTCCTGTAGTTTTGCCGAGTCCTCGTCAGATTTGATAACACGTCCTATTTTAGTATCATCAGCAAATTTACTTATGTTGCTGTCTATGCCGATATCTATGTCGTTTATGTATATAATAAACAATAATGGTCCAAGTACTGAGCCTTGGGGAACTCCACTTGTGACGTTGCTCCAATGGGACTTAGTGCCGTTAATGCTCACTCGCTGTTTCCTGTCCTGTAACCACGCCCTAATCCATTTAAGGATGTCACCTTTGATGCCATGAGCTTCTACCTTTCTAATTAGTCTTTCGTGGGGTACTCTGTCGAAGGCTTTGCTAAAGTCGAGATATACCACATCATAATTGTGCCCCTCGTCCACTGATTCGAAAACTGATGAAAAGAATGTTAATAGATTAGTTAGGCAAGAACGTCCGCTTGTGAAGCCATGCTGGGAATCATTGATCAATCTGTGCTTCTCCAGGTGATTTCGAATAGAGTTTGAAATGATTGCTTCCAGTAATTTGCCTACTATTGATGTTAGACTGATTGGGCGGTAGTTAGAGGATAGTGATCTATCCCCCTTCTTGAAGATCGGTATTACATTCGCTATCCTCCAGGATTCTGGTACTACACCTGTTTTTAAGGACATGTTAAACAACTTTGCTAAGGGCATACTAAGCTCTTCCTTACATTCCTTTAATACTCTGGCAAATATCTCATCGGGACCAGGTGACTTATTAGGCTTTAGTTTGTCTATTTGCTTACTAACATCGTTACTAGTCACTACTATCTCACTTAATTTGTTTTCTTCACTATCTCTGAATAGAGTCGGTGCCTCGGGTATCATGTTTAAATTTTCGCTGGTGAAAACTGTTGAAAAATATTTATTCAAATTATTGCTCATTTCTCCGTCGTTATCAGTGAGCTCGCCGGAGTCTGACCGTATTGGTCCAATCTTTTCTCGTGTTTTAGTTTGGTACATTTGGTAGAATCCTTTGGGGTTTGTCTTTGCCTCCCTTGCTATCCTTACCTCATTATTCCTCTTTGCTTTCCTTATCTCGGTTTTAACCCTACTCGCCAATACCCTATAATAGTCCCGGAGGTGAATTTCGCCACGATTTATCCTTCTACCTATAGCCTTCCTTTGGCCAATGATGTTCTTTAAATAATTATTTATCCATTTAGGGTCATTGTTGTTTGATCTGAGTTTTTTGTATGGTATGTTCTGCCTTTGTGCATTAAGTAACTCACTATTTAAATTGTCGTGGAACTCGGCAATCTCAGATCTCGTTATCAGGTCGGTGTCATCTGTCAGGTTCACGGCCAAGCGCGACACCCCCTCTCTTAGCTGCCTCTTTAAACTGTCAAAGTTTGCCCTTCTGAAATCTGGTACTTTAGTGGAATTTTCCTTACGTCTGCCCTGAAAATCTAACTGGAATCGAATTTCTTTGTGATCGCTGTTTGCAAGTTCGTTCCCTACCTCGACATTGCTAATGAGGTTTTCTCTGTTTGACAAAACTAAATCCAATATATTATTACCCCGTGTGGGTTCGGTTATATGTTGACTTAGGAAACAGTCCTGGATCGTCTCGAGAAAATCCTCTGATTCTGAGTTTCCCGTAAGGTCGGTCCAATCTATTTGGCCAAGGTTAAAGTCGCCTACTATACAGACTTTGTTGTGTATGGAAGCCCTGCGCATTTCATCCCAGATAAGTCGCTCATTGACTCTGTCAAGATTGGGGGGTCTATATATTACTCCTGTGATTAATTTTTCCCGACCGTCGCTTAATTCTATCCAAATTGTTTCTGTATTCCTCTCAGTTTTTATTTCCTTATTTATTTCACACTTCAGATTATCCCTAACATAGATTGCTACTCCGCCTCCTTTCCTGGTCTGCCTATCGGTATGGAACAGTTTGTAACCCGCAATTTGGTATTCGACTGGTAATTCACGTGTGTCTAGGTTGATCCATGTTTCAGTGAATGCAATTATATCGATTTCTTCTGTACATACCAAGGCCCTAATATCATCCATTTTGTTTCTCATACTTCTACTGTTCGCGTAATATACATTTAAGTTAGTCGTGTTCTGAGTCCTTCCCTTACCGCGTTTAGTTTTAAACTCCCTGTCTAATTTAGTTATGTCATCATTCCTAACACTATTTCCCTGTAATCTTTCGCCTTGTTTACCCGCTCCCACTGCAGTCTCCTCCACCCCCGTGCCCCTATGTTCTCTTAGCAGTTTAAAGACTTCGATATCTTTTGAACTGCCCCCTCTAGAGCCCCAGCCAGGGTTGCTACTCCATCCCTAGACAGGTGCACCCCATCCCTAGCATAAAGGTCCCTTCTGCCATAGAAGTTGTCCCAGTTGTCAATGAATGGGACTGATATTGACTTGCAATATCTGTCAAGACGGCCGTTAACACCAACCGCCCTTGACAACCATTCACTGCCAACTCTCCTTCTAGGCAGGACACCGCATATGATAGGGATCCCTCCCTTAGTGAGTAAAGCTTAAAACAAATGATTTTATTTATGTAACAAAATGTATTGAATATTATATTGCGAATTTTCATAATGGAGTTATTCTGAGGTAATTAATTGTAGTCTCTTGAGAGACGTAGAGTAGGGGGCGGTGTGGTCGGTCCACAAATGGAAGAAAGGTTTTAAGTAAAGGTGAGATAATTAAGGTGCCTGAACTATCAAACCAAAACTGGACTCATAGAAATTATTTTCAATTCGAGAAAAATTAGATCTAGGAAGGAAGTAAATAAACAGTGTTTAGGAAATTATTGAAGGAGCTGGAAAATAAGGTCATGAGTACAATTTCGTTGTCAAATGTATGTTGAGTGATAAATGGTTACTGGGATGAGGTGTAAGTTACAAGTCCTTGACATGTGGAGGTTACCACAAGGCAAAGCCCCAGGCACCTTCGTGTGTCTGTATCCTCCGGGTGACTTACATGTGAACCACGTGTCTTCTGTGATTTTTGTGTATAAATATATACCGCAACTTAAGGAGAGTAAACTCGAGCAGTTTGAGCTTCAGCGAGATGAATTAATCACACAACAACGGTTAGAAAACTTGGCTTAGTCCAGGTGGCGTCACACAAGGAAATCTTATCAAAGTGTGAGCGTTATGTTCAACTCCCAAGTTTGACAACACACATGACATTACTTGATTGTAACTTATTCAGTGCAGGTAAAATGATCCTGGAAAATCTGAAAATGAAAACTGCTTCAAACAGAGATGACTCAGATTAATTTTAGAAACAGATTCATTTACTGTGCAGACTTGTTATACCAATTTAAAGGAAGTTACCTTTATGTTAATAAAGATATTTTATTTGTATGTGCACATTGTATAGGTACGGGAACGGTGGTGGTGCGGCTGGCAGACGTGAACGACAACTCTCCTCGGCTGACTCGTGACCTATGGCAGGTGGAGGTGGACGAAACATGGGGCGACGGAGCTCCTACCAACCACACGCTCCTCCAGATCTCTACCACCGACCACGATACCTCCAACTACTTCTTTTATCGGGTCAGTATCACACTTCAACTCTCTCTTTTGTTGGCATAATACGTCTTTACCAACAGCTACATTTTTTATTGACTATGTTATCAGTAAACAATATTAACGCTACTGTTATATTTAACTATAGTGCAAATGGACCTAACGTTATGACTTTAAAACTAGTTGAGTAATTTAGATAGGAAAATAATAATATCGGAAGTAGAAAGTCGAGAGTTGACCTGTGGAAGTGCATTTTCTGAATTTTGTGTTGGAAATTCCGCACGCTGAAACAGTGTCGAACAGAGAAGAAAGGAAGGGAATATTGTGGGTGGAGAAAAAAAGAACAGTTAAATTGTCATTGTAAATATAATAACCCAGAGTTTTTTAAAATGCTTGGTTAAATAGTTTGACTAAATGACAATACGAAATCCTGAAAGTTGTTGTTAAAATGTTATTAATGCACTTCAATAACGAGTGTCTTTAAGCGCTTAGCAAGATTAGTTATACAATACTTGAACAACGATAAAAAATTATGAGAGAACTCTGTGTTCCTGCAACCCAAACTGAGAGCATTTTATGTTAAGTAAGATAATAACAATAGGAATGATCAGGAAACGAAGTACATGTACTCTGGTAGAAGAAGAGACACTCCACTCCAGATGCTGACAGAGACATATTGAAACAAGGAACCCGGAGAAGTGTGTACCGAGAATGTAGACGTCATAGCAATCACAGAAACTTGGATGAATCTGGCGAGCAAAATTTTTTTATCAGAGTACCACATAGAAGGGTACAACCTTTTTCACAAGGACAGGGAAGGTAGGAAGGGGGGAGGGGTCGCACTCTTCGTCAAGGATACATTAAAATGTTGTACTAATAATTCAATAAAGGGTGAAATAGGAACCGAGTCTGTGTGGGTAGAAATCACGGAAGGAAGAGAAAAACTAATTATAGGAGTGATTTACAGGCCCCCAAGTCTTGGCAAAGAAGCAGCTCAGCCCATATGGCAGGAAATGAGTAGGGCAGCAAAATATAACAACCTATGCATTATGGGGGATTTCAACTTCAGAAATATTGACTAGGACAACATTGTAGGGGACTATGAATCTGAAGACTTCCTAGACGCAGTACAGGACAATTTTTTGAAACAACTAATTACAGAACCTACTAGAGGTGACAATATATTAGACCTAGTATTAACAAATAAAGAAAATATTATCCGAGATATCACAGTAGGGGAAGAACTAGGTAACAGTGATCACAGAGAAATCAGGTTCACCCTAAATTGGGAAACGAAAAACAATGACAATATGGTCAGAGTCCCAAACTTTCGGTTGGCGGATTATCAGGGGTTAAGAAGGTACCTAGGTGAGGTCACCTGGGAACAGTCACGTCAGTTCCCAGTAGGAAGGGGTGAGGTCATAGATGACACAACAATTGATCATGGCTATAATATATTCACTAGTATACTACATAAAGCACAAGAACAAAATATACCGAGCAGGATAGGACTCGGAGCAACGGATTCAAGTTGGATAAGTTTAGGTTTAGGAGGGAGATAGGAAGAAACTGGTTCACAAATAGGGTGGTGGACGAGTGGAACAAGCTTAGCAACTTTGTAGTAAGTGCGGGAACTCTGGAAAGTTTCAAAAGGAGGCTAGATAGATTCATGGATGATAGAGAGTGGTAGTAACTCTCGACAGGAGCTGCCATGCGCAGGCCAACCGGCCTATTGCAGACTCCTTATTTTCTTATGTTCTTATAACGAGTTCACAAAGCAGAAAAGCAAAGTTCGGCAAGAATAAACTGAACCAACACTGGAAAAGCGGATTTAGTCACTCAGGACGAAAGGAATGTATATATTAAGTGTGGCCGAGGCAAACCAAGAATTGGCGGATATTATGTCGGCTCTTCTCCATTGTACTCACAAGAAAACCATTTTTAGTGATACCAACATCCTCCTGAACGAACTACGAGGAACCACTGGACCAATCCATCATTGTAGAATAAGAATTTGGAGAAAAATCACGAAAATCAATGGTGAAAAGGGACATTAATTCTAATTTGATAGAAATGTTGCTGAAATGCATTGTAATGGTTAGTATTTGTGTTTGGATCACAAGTGAGGAGACATTTAGCAGATAATAGGAAACGGCTGAAGCCTTGGAAACGTAGTGTAACAAGCGAACACCAATGATATCTTATACTGACAAGGAAACAAAAGAAGTACTGAGATTAGAAAAAAAGATAAATTGAAGGTAGAAAGGCCAAGGAAAGGCGGGTACTGGGATGGATGCCAAATTTCTACATTTAGAAATGAAACATGTAACTAAATGGGTAACCTAGAACCAACACTACTAAGTATTTTTTTTAGCATTGTAATTTAGAAACTTAATTTAAACCTTAGGAAGTACGACAAGAAAACATGAAATTATTCAAAACTATATTATAAACATCATATCACCGACAGGAAATACACATAATTATTTACATAAAGGATATCAATAGGTATTTGTGTGACACTCACGAAATATTAAACCAATTTCAGAGAAAGGGCGGTATGTACTTTTATTATTGTAAAAATCATAATTGGCAAAAAATTAATTAAGCCTGAAAATGATGATTTAATTATTCGACATTTGTGTATTCTCTTCCTGATAATTCTTAATTAATCTGTTAATGTTTTTCACCTTTTAATTTAGTAATTAAAAAAATTCCACGGTGTTCATCATCCATCCATTTTACCTTTTACTTTTTCCATCACATGAAAATAATCTGAAATTCTTTAGCACATCACTGTTCTTGTGGGCACACGAGCTAATTTACTCACGTCAAATTTTAATCAGTTATGGGAATATAAACAGTTTATAATGGTTATTAATTTCACGTGTAGATCCACATTTCTCTGATTAATTATTGGAGACAGTGGGGGTCCTCTCAGATGTGCGACAACTATTGGGATTTGTTTAAAGTTTAACTGAGAGGATGGTGTGATACGGTCATCTGTCATATTCTCTTTCTGTAGATAACCTTACAGCATTACTTCACTGATACCACTGTTTACATCCAGTAGGCACCAGAAGGAGTTTAAAGGCCTCTCATATGTGCCGTTACAAGAGGAGAATGTTAAAGAAAAGTTACAGTGAATGAAAAAAAAACTAAAGACGCGCCAAGACTAGCAAAAGCACCGAGAATTATTTTTTTTAGATATTTACAAAACAAGAAAAATTAATTTATTTGGTCATATACAGTAGCTAAGGATGATAGAGATATTAATGGGTGAGGGGAGGCAGATGGATAGCTGGGTCCCTGGAGAAATTAAAAATATGGGAGAAGAACCAGAGAGGAACCCGAGCACGTTTGAAGAGGCTAGCCGAGGTAGTCAACCCTCACACTTAAGAATAACACATTAATTGATTAATTAGTTGTGTATAATTAGAAATCGTAACTCCTTTGATTTTACATTACTCATATTTCCACAACGCACAAGGTCCCTTTGACAGATTGTTTACTCCCATATACAGTATACTGCTGATTGTTGGGCCACGAGCTAGGGCGCCCACAACTACTATAAATTTCTTCCAATTTATACCAATCATTTAGTCCTCTGCTTGTTTGACGAGTTTTCAATAAAATATTTAATTCATGACAAAATTTATTGTCTTTCACATCTATGGTCACACTCATATATTACCCCGTGCAACAGTAATTCTATATACTGTAGTTTGTGGTCCCACAATGAATTTCTAGTCTCATTATCAGTCGTGGAACCAATAATTACAGATTCACCTGGCGTGTAATTAAGTTCTAACTCATTATTAGATTTTTCTGATGATTCTGGTTATTTACCTGAAGTAAAAGCTGACTATTACGAGTCGCTATGATGTTCATAAATAGTTGGTCCTTAATTTTACCCAAAACAGATTAGTAAATACGTTTAAATGTCTTATTTATCGTTTATATAATTAATTTGATGTTGATAGTTGCCGTAAAATCATTCATTCCAATACCGTTACATCTGCATTGTTGACATGTTCCCCCCGCATAATATACTGCATGTACAGTTACCAGCAAAAGTTTTCCCACAGCCCGAGAACTTTTGCTGGCAACTGTACATTAATTTAGCAGCATCCGGCAGGTGTAGTACATCAATGAATATGCTGATTAGTCGTCTGATTCATCTCATAGAGAACATTTGATCAACATACATAACAGTAACGACTCGTAATAATTGCTCCAAAGTTATTATCCAGGAACCTAGGGGAGAGATGATGACCAATAGTTGATGGTGGTAGTGCAGTGTAAGTTGATGGTGGTAGTGCAGTGTAAGTTGGTGGTGGTAGTGTGCAAGTTGATGGTGGTAGTGCAGTGTAAGTTGGTGGTGGTAGTGCAGTGTAAGTTGATGGTGGTAGTGCAGTGTAAGTTGATGGTGGTAGTGTTTAAGTTGATGGTGGTAGAGCAGTGGAAGTTGATGGCGGTAGCGCAGTGGAAGTTGATGGTGGTAGTGCAGTGGAAGATGATGGTGGTAGTGCAGTGTAAGTTGATGGTGGTAGTGTGCAAGTTGATGGTGGTAGTGCAGTGTAAGTTTATGGTGGTAGTGTGCAAGTTGATGGTGGTAGTGCAGTGTAAGATGGTGGTGGTAGTGAGTAAGTTGATGGTGGTAGTTAATGGTGGTAATGTGTTGTGTGTTGCAGGTGGTTGAGGCCAGCGGCTGGGGCTGGCAACACTTTGGGATGAGGACGGAAGGAACCGCGGGTCATCTTTTCGCCATCAAGACGCTCGACTACGAAGACCAGGCGCAGCGTCGGGGCTTCCGCTTCATGGTGCAGGTCACGGACAGGGTGAGTCTTGTGTATCTTGGTGCAGGTCACGGACAGGGTGAGTCTTGTGTATCTTGGTGCAGGTCACGGACAGGGTGAGTCTTGTGTATCTTGGTGCAGGTCACGGACAGGGTGAGTCTTGTGTATCTTGGTGCAGGTCACGGACAGGGTGAGTCTTGTGTATCTTGGTGCAGGTCACGGACAGGGTGAGTCTTGTGTATGTTGGTGCAGGTCACGGACAGGGTGAGTCTTGTGTATGTTGGTGCAGGTCACGGACAGGGTGAGTCTTGTGTATCTTGGTGCAGGTCACGGACAGGGTGAGTCTTGTGTATCTTGGTGCAGGTCACGGACAGGGTGAGTCTTGTGTCATACAGACAGACAGCAGCTCGCGTACTCCATGTGTGGCTCATACAGACAGACAGCAGCTCGTGTACTCCATGTGTGGCTCATACAGACAGACAGCAGCTCGTGTACTCCATGTGTGGCTCATACAGACAGACAGCAGCTCGTGTACTCCATGTGTGGCTCATACAGACAGACAGCAGCTCGCGTACTCCGCGTGTGACTCAGACAAAGAAACAAATAAAACTGAATTAAAATAAGTTACGATCATCGCACACAGACCCCCATATAAAAAAAAAAAATAAATAAAATAAAATACTTATTAGCTAAGCCCCTTGGTCACTGTGTTCATGTTTCTGTTTCTTAACTCAAAAAGTATCAGAGCTATTGCCCTGGCAAGCATCCAACCAAGACCCATGAACACACAGTAATCACCGAGTACCTCCCTTGATAGATACTCCGTACCTGAAGGAGGAATGGGGGTGGGAAGGTGTTTGTAACCGAGTTAAATGTTTTAAATATAGGTTTACGCCTGCAAGACTCCCCAACTCCTAACACACTCATCCTGCTCAGTTTTACAAGCTATACCAACTGCATTATTTCCGATACTGAAGGTGTTGAAAAATGACCCGTAATGTTAACGTGAAATTTAATGCTGTGAAGATGTAAGCATTATGAAGGCAGGAGTGTGAAGCCCAAGCTTCTACAAGGAGAACAAAGGTTTAAGGAGGAACTATATTCAATACCCAGCTGCCTCTCCGTGATCAAAATTCATTGTTCATGCAAACTTTTGTCATACTACCACAAAGAACCTGAAGTATTTTGAAAGTTTTGGTCAAAATTGGATAAGCGATGTGGCTGAGTGGAGGTGCTGCGTGCTGACCGCCAGGCAAAACTCCCATATATGAATTAAATCTAAAACTGCATGAAGACAGATAAGTAAATGTATGAAGATGGAGTATAGGCCTCGAAGGTGATGCGGGTGGGGGATAATATGTTTTTGTTTTAGTTGTCTGGCAATAAAGAAATTATATACATGAAAAAGATCTCAGATAATTTTTGGGTTATGCTTATGAAATGGACTACCAGTAATGTATGGAGGTAGATTTGTGCTTATCTATTATAATTATCATAGGTTTTTGCATATGACTGGAGCATTTTAAAATAATCACCGATTGTTTATAAATTGACTAAAAGAGGATTTTGTAATACTTCTTATGAATGAGATTAGAAGTAACTATTTAATCTTAATGGACTCTTTACGGTAACAACAATGTACATAGTGTTATTATCATGGAAACCAAGTGGTGTAAGGAGAGAGGTGGTGTAAGGAGAGAGGTGGTGTAAATCAGGCGGGGTGAATATACACATGGGGTGATAGTAGTACAGCAGGGGGGAGATAAAGGGTGATAGTAGTACAGCTGGGGGGGAGATAAAGGGTGATAGTAGTACAGCAGGGGGAGATAAAGGGTGATAGTAGTACAGCAGGGGGAGATAAAGGGTGATAGTAGTACAGCAGGGGGGGAGATAAAGGGTGATAGTAGTACAGCAGGGGGGAGATAAAGGGTGATAGTAGTACAGCAGGGGGAGATAAAGGGTGATAGTAGTACAGCAGGGGGGGAGATAAAGGGTGAATGTAGTACAGCAGGGGGGGAGATAAAGGGTGAATGTAGTACAGCAGGGGGGGAGATAAAGGGTGATAGTAGTACAGCAGGGGGAGATAAAGGGTGATAGTAGTACAGCAGGGGGGGGAGATAAAGGGTGAATGTAGTACAGCAGGGGGAGATAAAGGGTGAATGTAGTACAGCAGGGGGGGAGATAAAGGGTGATAGTAGTACAGCAGGGGGGGAGATAAAGGGTGATAGTAGTACAGCAGGGGGGAGATAAAGGGTGATAGTAGTACAGCAGGGGGGAGATAAAGGGTGATAGTAGTACAGCAGGGGGAAGATAAAGGGTGATAGTAGTACAGCAGGGGGGGAGATAAAGGGTGATAGTAGTACAGCAGGGGGGGAGATAAAGGGTGATAGTAGTACAGCAGGGGGAGATAAAGGGTGATAGTAGTACAGCAGGGGGGAGATAAAGGGTGAATGTAGTACAGCAGGGGGGAGATAAAGGGTGATAGTAGTACAGCAGGGGGAGATAAAGGGTGATAGTAGTACAGCAGGGGGAGATAAAGGGTGATAGTAGTACAGCAGGGGGGGAGATAAAGGGTGATAGTAGTACAGCAGGGGGGGAGATAAAGGGTGATAGTAGTACAGCAGGGGGAGATAAAGGGTGATAGTAGTACAGCAGGGGGAGATAAAGGGTGATAGTAGTACAGCAGGGGGGGAGATAAAGGGTGATAGTGCATTTGTTCCCATTACCAGATAAGATATTGTCCATCCTGTCAACTATATCCCCCACCCCAGCCCCTGGCAAACACACCCTTATCCTATTTTTATTTTTACCACAAAAGGCTCTGTCCAAGTACCTTATCTGTGAGTCACCAACAATTAAAGTTCTTATACCTTCCTTGTCAGCCCTGTCCCTGACTGCACAAACATCCAATTCGTTTATCAAGGGACTGAACGAGTTGGTACACTTAACTGTTGTTGACGTTGTTGTCGTCGTATCCTTGGTGTGTTTCTTCACCACCAGTTTGGTCGTCCCTCTCCTCACAACCTTCCATTCCCCAGAGTTATCGGCTTTCCTTGTCTCGTTTCTTCCTTCATCCTTGCCAGCTCTTCCTTTAATTTCAAGTTTTCTTCCTTGGTACTCTCTAACTCGGCCCACAGAAGGGCGTAATCCCGTTCACCAGTAGCACTAGCCATATCTGATAATTATCCCCGGGAGCAGAGCTAAGCAGCAATGACCTTTCCTCTTGTGAGGTCAGAACACAACTTAATTTAACAGCAGTTATACCTTCAACAATTCAATTACCCTGTATATAAAAACCTTCCTGTCACCTTGGCAGAATTCGGCGTCCAGTATTTCAATAAGGCTTAATCGTGTAAAGAAAATAAACTCTGATATCTAAAAGAACCTCACCTAATATTTCTGTTCCATAGATTTTTTTTGTAGTTTGATCAAATATACTGTTCGCTTCCCAATTCTGATGTGCCTATTGATAAAGTTGTTTATTATATTATTTAGGATCTAATTTTTCAACATCAAGATTTCTCCCGAGCAAAAACAAAACCGGAATATACAGAGTGGCACCACAAACTTTGATGGTTCATTTAATCTAGACCAACTACATATTATGATCTAGCGTACCCACCTTAACCCCAGGGTCGTGGTGGGTGGAGCGACGCGCGTCACACTGACACAGCCTGGGTGGAGGTGAAGCTGCGTGACGTCAACGACAACCCACCACAATTCACTCGCTCTCACGCCCACGTCACCGTGAGGGAGGACACCGCCCCCGGCACCCTCCTGGCTGCCCTCCCCGCCATTGATCTTGACATGGTAAGTGAAAAATCCTACATGTTATATATACAGTCTTCAGTCTTTTATAATCGATGATATATTGGCTATTAAACAGTTCATACACGGATTCAGACGTAACAATTTGCATTACAAATTTAAGTGATCATTTAAATAAAAATAGTCAATTTGGAAGTAAGAACCAAAATACCCTCTCTCCATCTCACACATAACATCCCACACATCTCCACACCACCCTCCACCCCCACACCATTCTCTTCGCTAAATAAGGATAATCGTCGATAAGCTTACAGTACAAAAGAAGTTTTTACGAAAAGGGATATTTTTTGTTTTTGTTACACCTTAATGGAAATTAATTCTTGCATGGTAGAATGTGTTCTGATTCATTTAAGACGTCGTTTGCCATCATATAATAGCCACATTATACTTTAAGTATAAAAAAAAGTTTGATTAAGGAATTAAAATCATAAACCTTAATGATGGGCAGTTCAAAACTGATATGTTACATAAATTTATTTGTCAGTGGCCCAAGGTAAAAAATGCTTTGAAAACCTTGGATCTAGATGTAGGATAGTTATTTAGTGGGTCACTTATTTTTTTACCTGACCTGACTAGTCACATCGCCCCCTTCTCTTGGTAAAACTCTACTCTGACCACCTACGTGATACGGGTAGTCCCCATCAGAGGTTCACGGTGCCATAAGCTCGTTGAACAGGCTTTGTGTGAAATATAACAAAGTCTACGAATGCTTTTGTATCCTGGTGGTCCAGTGGTAGCATTCCCCAGTCACAGTCAAGGGCTCCTGGACCGTGGGTTCGAATCCTGACGGGTTGAGGTGTTGATTATATACATGTATATGTATATCTATATATATATATATATATATATATATATATATATATATATATATATATATAAATCTAGTTTGTTTGAGTGTGTGTAATGGCCGCAGTGTAGTTGAAGCAGAAAAAGTTTTCAACAGAGGACTTATTGGTAAGACTTTTTCTTGGACTTAGATTATGAATATCCTGGGAACATGGCAAAGTCAAATACATATTATGGTCAACATTCTTGATCATAGAATTACCGCGTAAAAATTTCGTTACACAAACTCACACGTATCATAAAATCCACAAGGTTCAGTTGAGCTACTGCACATGTTATACAAGACTAGCTGCCCTGTCAGACCGAGCGCTGACCCTCCCCTCGCACTGATACATAACTACCACCGCAGCTTTAAGGGATAGAGTGAGTATTTGATTAACCCAGACTGCTCACAATTATTGACAGTGAGCCCTACCCTCATTTACTTAAAAGCCATCTCCAAATTAGTGAACTTCTCATCAGTGCTCGAGGTTCTTTAACCCCTTGTGTAAAGGAACTCTCTCTGCTGAATATAATCGTCTGGCGTTAGCCAAATAAAATATCAAAAGTAGCATCCAGTAGTGAAGGAGTTACACAGTTTTCTATACAGTGGTTTCAAGCTTAAAGGTAAATATTCTAGGCTTAACTAGATTAAGTGGCATTGAAATGCATGGTAGTTTTGTTTAATGGTGACTATTGAATGATGTTAACTTTAATGGTCTCATAGTATGATCTGATCTATGTTCTTGGGGGTACTCTGCATGATAGTTTAATGAAAAATATTGGCAATCATGAAAAATATCATGAAATGAAGGCTAGTTTAGATGGTGAGGTGAGCATTGTGAGGTGAGTGTTGTGTGGTAAGACGAGTGTTGTGTGGTAAGACGAGTGTTGTGTGGTAATTTTACAGTATGTACAGTGCCAGAACAGATTTTCAGTCGCCGAGTTTTCAAGTATTAGGAAGATTTGGTTTTATTGGCTTGTGCTGTAACCTATTCAGTTTCTCGAGTGCTTGAGTGAACAATTCTCTCCTTGTAGCGTGTGTCATTCTTGTAAAATACCTTCTTTAAAAATTCACAACTTTGGAGCTGTGAAGATCTTTCGTTGTCAATTTTGTAAGTTTTGTCTTCTAACGTTGTATATTAAATAATTTGGGAGCATCAACACCTGCCTTCTTTCAAAGGCCACCTACCATTCCAGGGTCTCATTCTGCCAACACCACAAACCGCTGACGCCGCTTCAGATTCCCCCCACCTACCTCTCTCCCCGTACTTTCTTCCTCTTCCCGAGTCTTCCACTTCCTCTTCCCGAGTCTTCCACTTCCTCCTTCCCACCTCCTATCCCTCCCACAGGCCACAAAAGCCACATCCTCTTGGCGGAAAAGCGACAAGAGCAATAATTGGCTGGTGGTCGGCGGGTGGCAGTCCCAATAGTGACCCAGGATAGGAGGGGGACGCGCCACGTTCCTTGTCTTTAATACGTTCCCTAGTTTTGTTTGAATTATAGTGATAATACATCTTGCGTACAAACAAGTTGCTATAAAAACATAGATCAAAGAAATGAACCTTATAACAAACATAAAACTCGCGAATATTCATACTTAAAAGAAGATGGACCAATTTGTTTTCACACTTACGCAGGGGTACTGGATGAGTTTTTTTTTTTTTAAGACCTGAAATTTTATTTTACGTCCTCAGATATTTAACTGAACGTTTTTGTGCGCTTGTCCGCGTGAGTAAGGAAGGCAGGTGTTACATAAGTGTTTCACTAATGTTACTCTAGCCCAGATATTTTTTATCTAGATGGATAAGATTTTGTTTGTTTTTGTTTAACCACAAAAGTCATGGGTTGTAGATTAAAGGTAAATTTTGTCTACGTGTATGTGCTCTCTGAAATCTTAGGTCCAAACTCTATCTTTTTGTGACGCTTGATATTTGAGATATGGTAAAAATGTCTTTACGTTTTTCGTGACCAACTTTCGATCAATTTTATCATAACAAAAACACGCCTCAGGAAATCCATTATGAAAGTTTGCGGGCAATATCCCTTCACACACACACACACACACATACATACACATACACATGCGCGTGTGCGTAATATCAATAATGCTAAAAAAAATTATACCCCCCCAACACACACACACACACAGATGGAGCAACAGCGTGTAGACTATCGTGTCCTGGGAGGTTGGGGAGCTCTGACCGTGGATGGTGTTGGGGGTGTGAGGCTGTGGCGCGCCTTAGACCGTGAGGGTGGTGGTGGGGGGGTGGGTGTTGCACGGGTGGTGGCTGTGGATGAAGGCCACCCCTCTCTCTCCTCCACCGCCACACTCACCATCACTCTTGACGATGTCAACGACTGTCCTCCGCGGCTCCTGCCCCCGACCCTCCTCCACGTGACTGAGGGCGCTCCTGCCTCCCTCTTGGGTCTTCTTACCGCTACTGACGACGACATGTGGGCACTGGGCCACGGCCCCCCCTTCGTCTTTACCCTGGCGCCCAGCAACCCCTCTCACGTTCTTAACACCCTCAACATCAATTACCTTCCAAGTGAGTACCAACCACGCCCACCTCATCACCATCTATTACAGTAGGTGCCAAATGGGTACTAACACAGGTTATAATTTTCAGAATCTGGAAACTCTCTGATTCTGGTTATTGTATTCAAAATGTGGACATTATAAGCTAAAAGAATTTATCTCCCTTTGAGTTATATAGTACACTACAATACCTCAAAGTCATTGATAATATCAATTGGTTTCAGTAAGACCGATGAGATCATAAATACTAACTATATTTTCATCTCGTGGGCGGCTGTTCCCTTACGTGTATCGCATAATAACTGCATATATGTGCTATTTTTTTTATTCAGTTTGCCTATTGGCTCCAATCGATAATAGTATCTACCAGTATCATTAGTGTGGAGGATCATGCCAAAGAAGCATTAGTTGCCCATGAAGCTGCGTTCCAGCATATATGTGAACGTGTCGAGAAGCAGATCATCCAAGGATGTAATGTCGAACGAATCACAATGTTACGAGATATATATCTTCAGTACCTGCAAAGTCACCATTCACAGTTTTACAATCCAGATTACAAAACATGTAAACTCAAGCAAGTTAATCAACCATTTTGGTTGCTCTGTTGAATTCTGGCAGCCAAACCACAGCAGTGAATTGGAGTATTCGTCCAGCATTGCACAAGGTAAGGCAGTAGACTGGGTAGGGGCTGCATTCGAAGCTGCTGCCTCAGACTCAAGGATCCTTGAAGAAGCAGCACTCATTTTGAGGAGAGAAGTGCAAGACCATGCAAAGTCATTTGAGCTGCCATGGCCACCACCTCCTGGTCACACCTTACGTGACCAAACTCCGCCCCAACATTTGTTGCGCTTTATACAGTCCCTTCTGTCTGGAGAGAAACAGTTATCAGACCAAAAGCAGAGAGTGGCAACCTCACTGTCACATGACATAATGTATGCAATCACTAATGGACAATGGATGACCTCCAAGCATAGTATGCTTGGTGTATCTCTGTGGCATCTGACAGGGCAAGCAGAAGTTATCACCCTTCTCAACCGGTTTGGGCACAGTGTCTCCTATACAAAAGTGCTGGAAATAGTAACTGCTGTATATCTAAGTGATCTAAGTGTGGAAGACCATACTGGCCCTCTCCTCCCCATACAAAGTAACACTCAACAATTTGGTCCATTTCTGTTTTGACAATTTCGACCTCACTGAAGAGACACCATCTGTACGAGACACTACACACAGTACACATGGGTTGATATTGCAGGAGAAGCTTGCCATAGAAGGCATGGAGGAGCCAACTTGGGAGACAGTCAGTATCCGGAAGACCAAAGCACGATCAGCTCCACGTGAACAGAAAGGCCCATGTTATGTAAAGAAGAAGCCTGAACCACCAAAAATAAATATACCCTTGGATATAAGTGACGACGTGATTGTGGCAGCTCAGTCTGATACACTGTGGATACTGTGTCGTCGAATGTCAAGTGTCCCCTTACAAATAGTGCCTGGATGGAAAGTTTGGATGTCCTGAACTGGAGTCAGAGGCGTGGAGGTTCTTACAACTATGAAGTGTTTGCCACCAATAAACGCGCCAATCACTGTGAACAGCACGATTCAGGAGTGCCTCGTACAAGCACAATCCATAGCGAAAGTTTTGCACCAAAGTTGGACAATCATTACCTTTGATTTAGCTGCTACAATGATAGCCTACAAGAGGACATGGCAATATGGAGATAAGATTCAGGTGGTGTTCAACCGACTAGGTATATCTCACACTGTGTGTGCCTACTTTGGTGTAATATTCAAGTACATGGAAGGCAGTGGCTGGAACAGATCATCATTCAAGCAGATCTGTGTGCTAGTGGGTTCATCACAAAGGTCCTGGAAGGGAAACTTTATAATCGAAAGTTGTATGTGCTGAAGACTTTGCTGGAGGCCCTTGAGCGACTTCTCATTGAGCAGTTTGAGAGTGCAAAGGGCAGTGTCCCTGACAGCCCTGTCAGTCATCCTCCAAGCACTGGCCAGTCAGCCCACACATGAGAACATCAAGAACCTCAAGAATACTCTGACCATATAAGTTGATGCTGATAGATCCATCATTTATCCAAACATTCAGTCAGTTGGGTGAAAAATAGGTGGTGTCTGAAGAGGACCAGTGTGTATTGGAGCAATTCACAATAGTGTAGTCTCACTGTTTATCTGGAACATCGGTTTTTGTCCATTTTCATGACTAATGTGTAAACGTGCTGGTCTTATTTTCTTAACGTTTTGATTAGTTATAGGATTTTAGATGAAACCACAGATTTTTAGTTCATATATTAGTACAATTACTGCATATCGTTAATTCATAAAGATGTAAAGTAATAGCCAATGGAGCCGCCATTGTTGCAGAGCAACATGTACAGTATCATGTTAAAGGTCAGGTATTGTCCACAGTGCCCCACTGTCTGCTGTCTCACTTGGTATCATCATTTTACCTTAAGTCTTCTATCTGTTCAGTTTGTGGCCTTATCCGTTTGTCTGTCTAATAACATCATTGTGTTTAAAGCAGTAACTGGTCTTGGGGAAATTTACACAGATGAAACCAAAGAGCTAAACTGAATGACCACCTTACCCTGGCTCCACTTAACCACTTTACTCCATTTGGCCTCTTACTCCAGTTACCACCATACTCCATTAGCCACCACCTTACTCCATTAGCCACCACCTTACTCCATTACCATCTTACTCCATTTCCACCTTACCCCAGTTACCATATTTCTCCTTTAACTAAAATTGAAATCCCGTCATGGCTCGCTCGGTGAACCTCATTTCATTTAGTTTTTCAACACTGTTGCGGGTTTTTTAGGGGAAGTGTTCCAACCTGAGATCCTGATTTGCCATCTTTGGAAAATCTGTCTTTTTTTTCTCTCACTGTAGAGAAGGTGCAGATTAATTAGTTTTTCTTCTGATGACTAAAGTTACTAAAACATTTATCATCGTTGCCTCATACAGCATAGTTACTGTTTGTTCTGGTTAGATTAATAAACGTTTCCATTTACCAAATTCGTGGAACCTAAATCTAAATTTTGATAACTTCATAAACCCCTCACTTAAATGGTTCTCTAAATACCGTATAATAATAAAGAAAGAAATTACCCAATAATATAAAAATAGACCGAATTTTGCACAAAATCGAACCATAATATTGGATGTCAATATGAGACGCAAAAACTTTTTGAAGGTAATGTGCACATAAATTAAAGAGAGGCTTAATATTACTGATCCCTTAATGAAAAATAACCTTAATCCCCAAAAAGCTCTATATCCAATGATTTCAAGAACATCATTGTCAGACTTGGTTGAATTGGTATCAAGGATATTTAATGGAATCATTTAGGAGTTAAAGGATCAGTGGCAAAGGCTATTCTGGGAGACAATAGATGACGAAACAATAAGTTTGGATATTTTAAATTTCTATAAGAAATTAATGAAATTGAAAGATAATGATAGGAACCTTAAATGTGATGAAATTGGAAGATTTGCGTTGGACGTTTTGGCATTGCAAAACTAAATGCCCTTATCACTATGGAAGAATATGCTAAGTGTAAAGGGGGGTCGTATGAATATCAATATCGCGGATGCACTGTACAACAACTGATTGATGTAATTAATAAATGAAGTACTGATTTTTACATAATATATATATATATATATATATATATATATATATATATATATATATATATATATATATATATATATATATATATATATATATATATATATATATATATATATGTGTGTGTGTGTGCTCATTAAACAACACTAATTCAAACATTGCAGGGGCGGATCCAGGAATACCAAAAGGGGGGTCCAAGAAGTTGTGGGTGGGGGTTACATGGCGAACACAGTGAGACCACCCAGCTGGGGAAAATTGTTTGAAATCTGCCCAATATCATGGAAATTTTGAGGCCATATATAGGGCATGTGCACTTGATATTTGGAAATATTCTGAAGTCAATAGTAATTCCATTTTACTATACAAAAATGCCTGAAGACAATACTGCCCCTGCATTGTGTTTTCTCTTTGCCTTTTATTGGACGTGTTCGTTGTGCTCAAAATATTTAAGTCATACCTCGTCATTTGAAAGTTATCTACAAAGAACTATTAATTACCTTAAAAAACGCGATAGAATACAGACAGTCGGATGAGCGGCAGCCCTGCATACGTTTGTGATATGTTGGTGCTGCAGGTGTGTATGTGTGTGTTACCATTCGCTGCTCAACCGAAACACCGATGTGGGTGTCCTCACTACCCAGCAGGTCCCTCAGCACCCAGAACTAACCCACCTCAGCTATCCTCTATTCCATGATGAGGTAGCTACTGCCATAAATAACAAAGCCTCCCGGCCTAATGAAATCACAGCCGAGGTGTATAAAACAGGAGGTTCTCTATTTACCAGCCGTCTCCACTCTCCTGGAGAATATAATTATGAGAGGAGGAGGAAATCCCCAAGATCTTAAGAAGTTGTTGTAGGTTATTGGTGTGATGGTGGATATTAGGCGATGATTTTAACTTGAATATTATTTTTTGACCCCCTCGTTACAGCGTCACCGACCTGTTTCACTAATTAAAGTATTGCATCTTTCTCCCTCTCTAGAACAAAACTCTCCCTCCCTTTCTTCCTCGTTGAACACAAGTCACTCTCTCTCTCTCTCTCTCCCTTTCTTTCCCTCATTTAAGAATTACCCCCCCCCCCCTCTCGTGTTAAAGAACTGGTCTCTTCCTCTCGTTAGGGCACTATTTCTTTTTCGTTAAAGCACAGTATGACTTTTCAGTGAATACTACAAAGCAATTTGTGAAATAAATAGGTCAGTTAATTTAAATATCGCTCTTCATGGTATTATTTATGTAGTTCATGCCAAGAACAACAAATATCTAGCAATTAGGAAGGAGACGGAACTGAAAAAAAACGAGTTGTAATAAAATAAAAGACTATAATATGTAAATTGTTTTCTCATCCTCATACATAATGATAGTGACTTGAATGGTACCAAATTTACGGTAGCGGTTTCGATGACTCGTTAAAATATCGTGTACTTGTAGTATGTTAGTGTTGTTGGCTGGCACACGAACAATGTTAGCTAGTATGAAGAAACGTGTGGTTCTCGAGCCAAAAATGATGCACTTCTCTGTTTACTTCTATCCCTTAACTTTTATTTTCACATTTGTGTTTCATATAATCAGATTTCTGTAAACAGTATTTTATTAAGATCCGTAAGAGACAGACGCAAAACAATGAATTACCAGGGTATTTTTGTGCAGTATATATTGAGTCCTTTAATATATAATAAGAATCATAAAGTTCCTGAATGTTGTTCTTTCTGGTTTTGTATATTTTATGTTGTCTACGTTTGTAATTAACTTCACACCCTATAGCTCATGACCTTCAGCCATCATAATAGACATATTTACAGGAAATGTAAGTTCTATTTTCAAACAAGATTTTACTTTGATAATACAGTAGGTTCTCGCCAATAACGTTTAATAGGTGCCTGAAAAACACCGTTATTAGCGAAAACGTTATTTGTGTGACATTAAAAGTACATGTAAAAAGGGTTTATTGGTGCAGCTGCCACAAGAATTTCACCCATTTTCTCCCCTTGAAGCCCTCCTAACACTGTTTGTTAGCTGAAATAAAAAGAATTGTTATTCAGTCATCAAAATAAAGAGTTTGAGTAATATAACACTTAGTTTTTGAGGTGCTTGGTGTGATGATTGTTCTGTATCTGAGGGCCGCTAACACTTGCACTGTCTTTCATTCTACAAGCTAACCATTTCACAAGAAAATGCTCAGTTATCACTAACAACCTGTTTCTATCGCCTTTATCATTCATAGCTCGCCTCGCATTTCCATCACTACCGAAATATTTTTAGCCAGCACAATACTCTTCTTGGTCTCCTCTAAGTTCATCTTAATATTTCGCACTGTAGACTCAGGACAGTTCAATTTCCTCACTTTAAAAGTTCCCAGTCGTTCAGGTGGCAAATCACTCCCTCCACCACCTCCCCTAGCCTCCACAGGCAAAAATGCGGAAGCCATTATTGATCACCGACCCTAACAGCCACTGGTTATAGTGGCTAAAATCTCACACGTTGGCACAGCTCTGTATTCCACTGAGCGTGAGGCGGAGTGGACAACTACGTCATCAACATGGCGGCAAACAAATGCTATCATTGATGCGCTCGGACGCTTCCCGCGAAATTTCCGTTATTCAAGAGAATCCAGACGTTATTATCGAAAATGGGTATCTATTGTAACTTACCGTTATTGTCGAAAACGTTATTGTGGAAGTCGTTATTGGCGAGAGCCTACTGTGTAAAATTTGTGAATTGCTAATCTTTTCATGCAGTGAAGTCTACCTTCTGAGTGAATACAGATTGTGTGACATGTTGTCCTACCGCTGAATAATTTCATAGCGTGTAGTACGAATGTGTGCCATAGCCTATAACATTTATGTATATATGTAAATTGTAAAATTTTAAATAAAATATAAAACATATGCAACAAGTTATACTGCCCAGAAGCTTCTGGTTTTTTTACAAATAATATAAATTCCAAAGACAAATAAATCGTGTCTATTTTTTCTTCAGTGTCAGCTTATATACCACTGTATGTATATATGTGGACAGGTTTAGACAGTGGGCGCGGTGGAGCTCAGGTTTGGACGATGGGGCCATTGGATAGAGAGGAGCACCGTCAGCTGGCAGCCGAGATAGTGGTGACAGATGCTGGTGGACTGGCTGCTACTCACCCTATCACCATTATTGTTGATGACATTAATGACAACCCCATGAGACCTGGTTTCAAGACCGTCCACCTGTGGAAGACTCAGGTCAGTCTTTGATAATGCTCTGTTATTTTATTACGTCAGCATTTGGTAATTATTCGTTTTATCACACCCTCGATGTTTTTCAGGAGATATTTGATTTCTGATGTATTTTGATGTGTTTTGTTCAGATCTGACATTTTCCAAAGGATATAAGTCATTTTTGAAAAGGGGCAATAATTCATGACTAACCCGCGGCCGAAATTGCTAGAAAACGATTTTAAAAACTATGGATTTTCACTGTTTTTTACAGTGGACACATGTAGTTTGTGCAAATGTGTTGAAAATGGTTATTTCTAAAATAAACGTAACTTAACCTTTGTGGGTATGAAAAACAGACCTAATCAACCTAGCTAAAGAACTTACTATATGGTTTAATTTGAGGCTTTTTCTGGACTTGAAATCATGCGACCGGACCGCATCGGCGCTTATGCAGTCCAGGTAACTCTGAATCGGAGGATTTTCTTTAAACAGTTCAGAACTGTTTCCTAAGTCAACATACTGTATTGTGGGGTATGGGATGTTTGGTTCACACTCAGGATGGGATTGAGAAAGGAAACTCACAATGTGCTCTCTGTATACATTTTGTATTGGATGTTCAATGCAGCTTGGTGCTGGGAAGGCAGCATGGTTACAAGCGTGATGTTGAGAGAGCTGGTTGGTGAGGGTGCTCAGAGGACAGCTTGTGGGTCGCCATGCTCGCCGACGGGGGCGAGGGCTGCCAGGCAGCGGCGGCGGAGGAGGAGGAGGTGGTGCTGGCTGGTTGGTGTAGGTAGAAAGAGAGAGATCACCACGAGGTCAGGTCCTAAATAGCGGGTGTTGGAGTGGCTTAGTAGTTGACCTCCGTGATGTATGGCGGCGCTGGTTGACCTAAACCACGAGGCACACACTGGAATTCGCGGGGTCGGCTACTCAGCGACAAACAGCGTTTGTAGGGGAGAAATCCACTACAGTATAACCGAACCCCCCGGGGTAATAATATACTCGATTTAGTTCTGTCAAACAGAGAAAACCTCATTAATAATGTCGAGGTAGGGAACAAACTTGCCAAAAGCGATCACAAAGAAATAAGATTTCAATTAGAATTTAATGTCAGATGCAAGGAAAATTCCATTAAAGATCCCAGATTTCAGAAGGGCAAACTTTGATGGGTTGAAAAGGCAGCTCAGAGAAGGGGTATCACGTTTGGGGATGGATTACATGACCTCACGTGAGGTGACTCGCACAATGTACCCACAGAGGGCGAGCTCACTTTACTTAGAGATCTGACAACGATATCCTCACAAAATATGACGGTTTGGGATGACCTGATCACGAGATCTGAGGTTGACGAGTTCCACAACAATTTAAATTATGATTTTTTTTTTTTAAGGATTAGCCCACCCGGGCACAGGTCACTAAACCACATAGGGGCCTGGGGGGGGGGGGGCGAAAATGTTCTAATAGTAATAATAATAATAATAATAAGGAACCATGAAGAAATACAAAAATGAAAAAAGATCAGAAGTGAGAATCAATATTTGTATGTTGTGTTGTCAAGTAAGAGAAACATTTGAGACCCTGCAGTTGTGTGTAAATGAGGCAGAAAGTCAGATCATCAACCTGGGACTTGGACACAATTTTTGTAATGCCATGTGGCAGCAGGGTCTACCATAGACAAAACATTATGCTTCCAATATCTTCTCAGGTGGTAGTACCTTCCTGTTTGGTAGCTGCCTAATAAAGGCAGAACATACCATAAAGAAAACTCAGATAAGAACATAAGAAAATAAGGAGTCTGCAATAGGCCGGTTGGCCTGTGCATGGCAGCTCCTGTCGAGAGTTACTACAACAATGACCCTAAATGGATAAACAATTATTTAAAGAATATTATTGGACAAAGGAAGGCTATAGGTAGAAGAATAAATTGTGGTGAAGTTTACCTCCGAGATTATTATAAGGTATTGGCCAGTAGGGTTAAGACCGAGATAAGAAAGGCAAAGAGGAATAATGAACTGAAGGTAGCAAGGGATGCGAAGTCAAACCCCAAGGGATTCTTTCAAATGTATCAAACTAAAACACGAGAATAGATTGGACCAATACAGTCAGATACCGGCGAGCTAACTGATAACGACGGAGAAATGAGCAATAATCTGAATAAATATTTTTCAACAGTTTTCACCACCGAAAATTTGAACATGATACCTGAGGTACCGACTATATACAGAAATAGTGAAGAAATAGATTAAGCGAGATAGTAGTGACTAGAAACGATGTTAGTAAGCAAATAGACAAGTTAAAGCCTAATAAGTCGCCAGGTCCCGATGAGATATTTGCCAGAGTATTAAAGGAATGTAAGGAAGAATTTAGTATGCCCTTAGCAAAATTGTTTAACTTGTCCTTAAAAACGGGTGTAGTACCAGAATCCTGGAGGATAGCGAATGTAATACCGATTTTCAAGAAGGGAGATAGATCACTATCCTCTAACTACCGTCCAATCAGCTTAA
Organism: Homarus gammarus; assembly: GCA_958450375.1. Classification (NCBI taxonomy): domain Eukaryota; kingdom Metazoa; phylum Arthropoda; class Malacostraca; order Decapoda; family Nephropidae; genus Homarus; species Homarus gammarus. The sequence continues at coordinate 1,257,091 of CAUDMG010000835.1, forward strand.
TATCAATTGCAGGCAAATTACGGGAAGCAATAATTTCAAACTCTATTTTAAATCACCTGGTGAAGCATAAGTTGGTCAATGATTCCCAACATGGATTCACAAGCGGGCGTTCATGTTTAACTAATCTATTAACATTCTTTTCAGCTGTTTGGGAATCAGCGGACGAGGGGCACGACTATGATGTGGTATATCTTGACTGTAGCAAAGCCTTCGACAGAGCCACCCACGAGAGACTAATAAGAAAAGTGGAGGCTCATGGTATTGGAGGCGATATTCTAAAATGGATTAGTGCGCGGTTACAGGACAAAAACCAGCGAGTGAGCATTAACGACACTAAATCCCATTGAAGTAACGTCACAAGTGGAGTTCCCCAAGGCTCAGTACTTACTTTTATCCTCTTCGCCACTGATCGGCTTGTTAGCCGCTTGGGCGATCGGTCGCGTCTCTGATTACTTTTTCTTTTCATTTATCTTTTTCACCAAAAGATCGGCTCGCTAGCCGCCCGGGCGATCGGTCACGTCTCTGTCACGCACTGTTGGCAAATACTGGGCAAGCACCGGCTCCTAAATGTACCTGAACCCGCTCCAGTGTTGGTCAAGTCTTGTCTTGAAAGAGCTCACACTCGGTGCCGTCACAACACTCTCTGGTAGATTGCTCCAAGAGATTACAACCCTCACTCCGAAAAAGTTTGCCCTCACGGTTTTCTGTACTTGTGGCTTCTTGTGGGGCGAGCGTCCGCCAGCTCCAAGTAAGGACACTCAACTGAGCAGTGCCCCCTGAGGTGCTTATACACCTCAACTAGGTATCCCCTTGCCCGTCTGTAGTATAAGCTAGGCAAGTTCAGGCGTCCAATCTCTCAGGGTAGCTGAGGTGCCGAAGTGCAGGCACCAGTCTGGTGGCCCTCCTTTGAACATTTTCAACCAACTGACAGTCCCTAGCACAGTGGTTCTTAACCTTTTTTGAGTCACTGACCCCTTTGATAATCTGGTGAAAGCTATGGACCCCCTCCCTAGAAAAATGCACATAAGCACATAAACACAACTTTGCATGCATTGAATATACTTTATTTTATTGAAAATTCATTGCCTCATACAGTGTATGACATACACAAAGTATAGTGAATATAAATGTTAAATTTTTATCTGACCTTCACGGACCCCCTGAAGCCCATCCATGGACCCCAGGTTAAGAACCCCTGCCCTAGCATATCTCGGGGACCAGATGGGGTGACAGTACTCCAGATGGAGAAGCACTTCACTTCTGAAGATCGTTACAAGGGACGGACCGTCTAGATATCTAACGACCTTCTTATAAGACCCAATAATTTATTTGCCTGATTCACCTTCTCACAATGGCCCGAGAACTTCAGCTCATTGTCAACATACACACCTAGGTCCTTCTCGCACACAGTCTCAAATAGTGCAGTTTCTTCATCCCGTTGGGACATATGATACGCCTCCTTACCGTTGGTACGCCCCAGGCGCATCCTCTTACACTTCGTGACATTGAATCACAGCCATTTCTTCGACCATTCCTAGAGCCCACAGAGGTCCTTCTACAGCTCTTCACAGTCCGCTTGGTTCTTAATTTCCCAAAATAACTTGGCGTCATCGGCAAACATTTGTATGGAGGAGTGTACAACGTCAGGCATGTCATTTATGAAACAAACAACAGCGGGCCCAATACACTGCCCTGTGGTACCCCACTTGTGACAGGTACAGATGACGATTTCATGCCATTAATCACCACACACTGCTTGCGGTCATGTAGAAAGTCTTCTATCCACGCTAGGACATTTCCCCGAATTCCGTACCCTTCCAGTTTGATTTTCAGCCTTTCGTGGGGTACGCTGTCGAAAGCCTTGGCAAAATCTAGGTAAATGTTGTCAATATTACCACCCCATTCCAGAATATAGGTCCAAATATCCAATTCCTTGAGCAATTGTGTTAAGCAAGAGCGCCCCGGCATAAAACCGTGTTGACAATCTTTTACAAGGTTGTTTCGTAGTAGATGTTCCATCGCTGCATCTCTGATAATACTCTCAAGTACTTTACATATTATGCTGGTCAGGCCCACCGGTCTATAGTTGTTCGTGGAGTGACGATCGCCCTTCTTGAAGATAGGACTCGCATAAGACACTTTCCATTCACTGGGGACCATTTGTTCATCCAGGCATTTACAAAACAGAATCTTCAGGGGCTCTGCAAGCTCGTTGCACAACTCTCTTAGCACTCTAGGATGCACCATGTCAGGTCCGGGACTCATATAGACCTTTAGCCTGGACAGTTTATTTCTAATACCCTCTTCTGTGAACACAATGTGGGTCAGTGCTGTGTCGAACCGTCTGTCCTCAAACGCAGGAAGGTTAGTTGCATCCTCTCTTGTGAACACTGAGGAAAAGAAGCTGTTCAATGCCTCAGCTTTATCCTGGTCAGAATCTGCGTAAATACCATCTTCAAGCCTCAGGTCTGATACTCCTACTCGCGTTTTCAATTTCGACTTTGCATAACGGTAAAACGCCTTTGGGTTTGACTTGACCTCGCGTGCAACCAGCCTCTGGAACTCCTTTTCAGCCCTCCTACACTCTATCTTTGCTTGGTTTCTGGCTCTTGCATACATCCTCCTGTCTTGCTCATCGTTTGACCCAACCCACGTCTTGAATGAACAACGATGCTATAGAGAAATCCGAATGTGAAAAAGATTAGGGAGTAATGATAAGTAGGAATCTTAAGCCAAGTAAACAATGTGTATTTTCTCGAAACAAGGCTAATTAAGTAATTGGGTTCATACAAAGGAGTGTTAGTTACAAGACTAGCGAGGTCATCCTGAAACGATATCTTGCGCTTGTGAGACCACACCTGGATTACGCAGTTCAATTCTGGTCACCGTATTACAGAATGGATATAGAATCCTTAGAAAGAATTCAGAGGAGAATGACAAGACTAATCCCGGGCATGAGGAACCTTGAGTACAGAGACAGGCTAAAGCATCTTAATTTGCACTCCCTCGAGAGACGTAGAGTGAGGGCGAAGTCAGGACTAAACAAAGGGGACATTACAAAGGTACTCAAACTATCCAACCACAGGAGCGAACTCGTAACAATGGTTTTAAATTAGACAAATTTAGATTTAGGCGTGAAATAGGTTAACATTGGATAGCTTCAAACATAGGTTGGATGGATATATGAGCAATAAGGGTTGGGTGTAAATGGGACTGCCCAGTATAGGCTAATAGGCCCACTGTAGTTTCCTCCATTCTTATGTCTTAGGTTAGGGCCCCCTCAACTAACCGTTGAGGGGGCCCTAACCTAATCCCGGCTCCAGACAGCTCGTGGTGGGACAAAAAATGTAGGGTGGAGATTTATTGATCTAATAGCTTAGGCATTCCTCACTTGTGCGATTTTTCTGGAAGAGACACTTTTCCAAGAGGCTTATGAGGGAGAAATTGCCTAAAAGTAAGTGCCCTCTATGCGAATGAAGATGTTCTAAACCGAATAATGACCCAGTGTTCCGTAACCTGGGTTGAAATCAATTTTAGGGGGAAAAGACTGGTTCAGGTACATTCAGGAGCCAGTGAATACCCAGTACTTACCAACAGTACTAAACAGAGACGTTAGGCTTAAGACATCCCATCAGGAAGAGTAGCTCGTCTCTGTATCTGGTGTATTCCTATTTAAAACAAAACACGCATTGTACTAATAAATTAAATGTAATTATATGATGCTATTTGTGCTGTACATATGATGCTGTTTGTGCTGTACATATGATGCTGCTGTACATAGGGAAAAAACCGTGTAAATGCTGCCACACCTGTAATAAAGAACACAGATTAGGTTCCCCACTAACACAATGGAATAAAAGAAAACGGATCTGATTACCTTAGTTAAAGTACTGTTGTGAAGATGTCAGCCACTCTGAGGTATGGTTTATTTAGTTTTTCATCTTTATTATAATATTTTCAGGTCAGGAAATAGCTTATAGACTTATTGAATACCCGTGGATGCCATTGATTTAGAGATATTGACAAAAAAAATCATTTCGTCACCATTAAGAGATAGCTAGTCGTCTTTAATACAGTGACAAATTGTAAGTTATTAGTTTACACGAATAGAAATTACACATGTATCCAGATGTCTCTAGGGTAAATTTGCATTGTCACACCGTTCACTCTTAGCAAGTAAAAAATATATTCTTCCAGTGTATTTGTGTTTGTTTAGACCGAATATAACCTTCATTTTTGGCGGATATTAGCCTCTTTTTTGTGATTTTTTTTTTCGTTTGACATTTTCAGAAAAAAATGTGGCTAAGCAACTAAAAAATACCAAAAAAAAAAAACTAGAAAAACAAAAACCTAACCTAACCTAACTGACTCACCATATGATGGAATCACCTATTTCTTACCTTATTGGCCTGGTCCTTGTTCATCGTTGCATTCTGGAATTCTTACCCAATGCCACATATGTTGGTCTTTGAGATATTTACATTGTCTTGCTCTTAGTACACTTTACTGAGGTTGGGAGAACACCATGCGATCGAAAAAATGCTATAGTTTCTTTGTTTTTTCCCAAAAACTCGCAATCAGCTCCATATAATTTAAGTGACACCCATCGCAGACTTCCATGGTTGGAACTGAACATGAATTTTGAAATATGAGAGACTCATTTTAATTGGTTGCAAAAACAAAATCTTTTGATTGGTCATGTGACGTGTACGGGAACGCATGCGCGTGATGATTTTTGAAGGAGACGCACAGGAGACACGCAGTGTTGGAGGAGAGGCAGGCGATAATGGCGGAAGATTAATGGAAGAAAATAGAGAAAATTTTGGATAAGCTATCTCCGTTAATATACATTTCCGGCGGTAATGTAATAGATGAAAATGATATTATAATTAGATGTCTTATTAGAATATGATAATAGATTAGTGGTAGGAAGTGGGAATGTTTAAATGCAATAATACCCTTTCTTTCACTATTATTAATATGTATTTCGTTCTGTTTAGACAATTCAACGTCATTTTTCTAATATGTTATTTCCGCCGGAAATTAAGGGGTGTCGGGTCTATTTACAAAAAAATATATGACACCAGGGGTGCGAACGTTAGCCAATGCTGCTATGTAACTCGGGCTCATTTGTGGTATTATTATCGCTTCAGTTATCCAGTGATTTTTAGGATTTTAAGTTTTGGAATCAATCGTTTAGACAACTCTTACCGTCAACCACACTAATTTCGTCATGCTCTCATGAGGTATCACTTCAAAAAATCCTAGCGTATCAGCTAAACTGCAATATATATATATATATATATATATATATATATATATATATATATATATATATATATACACACACAGTAAGTCCCCAAGTTACGTACATAATGGGGACCAAAAGGTTGTACGTAACTCGAAATGTACGTAACTCGAAAATCCCCCAACCCTATAACATTGGTCAACTTTTCACCACTGTCAAGCAGTTTTATTATGTCCATTTTTACCTCTAGTGAGATTGCTTGACGTTTCGTAGCACTCCCACTGGCTTCACCACTCTTACGCTATACACCAGTCATTGCACACAGAGTAAAGTGTACAAAATAGGGCAGAAATTCACAGGAGAAGTATGCACAATGACCACACGTGTTCGCACAATGACCACACGTGTTGCTTTGGTGCGTCTAGCGTGTCATCTGCATGGTCAGTGATAGTGGCGGTGCGGCTGGCACGCAAACTATACGCTCGCCCGCCAAATTTAAAAATTGCTCGCCCTTTTAAGACAATATTTTTGCAATTAAAGACTTCAGAAACGATGTACGTATCGGCCGTTTGTACGTAAGTCGGATGTACGTAACTCGGGGACGAACTGTATATATATATATATATATATATATATATATATATATATATATATATATATATATATATGTATATATATATATATATATATATATATATATATATATATATATATATATATGCAAGTAAATCACTGTAGGTGCGCGTGATCTAGGTATATGCTGATAACCACAAGGAAAGAAGAAAACACGAAGTTCCCAAGCGCTTTCGTGTAATTCACATCTTCAGGGGTGAGTACAGACTAAAATAGAAGTGCAGAACAAGTTATGTATATACAGAGGAGGGTTAGAACAAGTCCATAGAGGTCAAGTATAGGTAATGACCCTACTAATCTTTACAAAAGCACCACAGCGGTCGGTAGTCAGGCCAGAGGGAAAACTGACCCAACCTTCTCACTTGGTTACAAATCTTCTTAATTACAAAAGTTGTCCAGAGTATATATATATATATATATATATATATATATATATATATATATATATATATATATATATATATATATATATATATATATATATATATATATATATATATATATATATATATATTTATATATATTCTGGATTTACGCGGTCTTTGTTTCCGAGTTTGGTTATTTACACGGTGCCTTGCCAGAATGAAATGTTTTAATTACTCGGTAAATTTCATCATTTACTCGGCGAGTGGCTGGAGAGGTCCAGACCGCCACGTCATTTTTTACTCGTGCGGTCCATTCTTGACCATACGCAGGAAGTGGCTCGGTGAGCGGTGCGCATTAGGCCGCTCTTATGTTGTCGCTGATGTCATATGACGTATCGGACTGTGATTGGGCCACGCATCCTTACCACCCACGCATTTCTTCCGCCTCTAGCTGTGATTGGTCTCGTGTAACATGAAGTGCCCTGCCACCAGAGGGTAGAAGTCGCTGACCTAGTCGGGCCAGTCTCATTGTTCTCAGTCCACGTATAGAGTTCTCTCTTGTGCCCGCTATTCCCCTCACAATGGCTTCCACTGGACCCCCACCACTCGAGAAAAACCTTGAATTTCCTGGACCAAGCCATGATTGTGTGAAGGAAATCATCGAATTAGGGGAGAAAATTAAGCTCATCCTTGACAATGACCCAGACAAGTATCGGTATGAAGCGTCTAATAACCATTTGACGAAAGTTATGGAGCCGTATATCTAGATCTGTCTCGACAACATCAATGCTAGTCGTCAACGTAATATTAAGGACTTCCTCGCCCGCAACCCACCACAACCACAGCCAGCCCAAGTTAGTGATAGTGACAGTGACAGAAAGGATATGGACTTTGAGAGGTTTGTCTGGGAGGCCCTGCAAACGTCTGTGAGTAGTGAAAGTGATTCACCGGAGGGCAACTAATCAGCCCTCTGCCTCGGAACCAGCCACCATCCACGTGTGCCGACCCATCTTTTCTACTAACGTAAGTGTTAAAAACCTAATGTTATTGATATTTCTCTTAAATATTAATTGTGTTTGCATACCATCATAAAATTAAGATGTTATTTTTACTACAAGGTACGTATTGTGTCGGAAAAAGTGGGTTGGGGGTCGGCCCAGTCTCTATTTCCATTAATCCCTATGTTCTGTTATTTCGTTTACGTGTTTCTCGTTTTACGCAGACCTCCACGGGTTCAATTGACCACGTAAGTCAAGACTATGCTGTATGTATGGATGGTGTTATGAATTTTGAAATATTTCTCAATGAGAGGATGTGTCAGGATATTCATCAGACCGGTGAGTGGGATGAACAGCTTTGAAAAAAAAAAAAGACGTCTATCAAATCACTGTTATAAGGTTAAAATTCCACGTCAACAGACTGTATTTTGTTATTACGGTACTGGTTAGTGGAGACAAACAGGTTTATTATTATAAAGGTGATTAAGATGTACGGTACTTCATGATTCTGCATGTTATTTGATTTTATGTTAGCACATTTTTTTCACCAGGTCTTATCGTCGCTAATGCAGCATAAGAGCTCAGAGCCTATCAGTATTGCCATCAAAGATTTTGAAATAGTGCTAGATGTTGGGTGGGGTTAAAGGTGTATTTACTGTTTTATTTGGACTATAATATGATGAACAGGCTGGCGGTGCTGATGCTGCTCTTGGTAGAGTTTATGTGGAGGACCCAGACGACTGGGATCTCGAGGATAAAACATTCGCCTGGGCAGGACCTCCCCACCCACTCTTCACGCTCCAAAACAATACTGGGGAGATATTTGCCTCCAAACAACTCAGAGAGGGGAGGTAAGACTCACTTGGTTCCCATAAATAATTTCTGCTCATAAGATATGTATTAAAGATAGCCGAATACTGAGGGTAAAACTGAAGAGTAACAATGAAGTGTGAACCAGATACAGTCGTGAATATTTAGTGCCATAGAAGTTGCCTTGATAAAAGGATCATTATTTAATTAGTGTATTTTATAAAAATGATATGTGACTTGTTAATAGTTTTCCCTAACACATTTTTGTAAAATGAATAACAGATTGAATGGAAAAAAAGATACCTGATGGCCAAGAGGACAAGATGAGACGGATGACATTTCCTTCCCTATATTTATTGGTCAAATTATTGTTTCAGGAAAGTTTTATGATATCAATATTTAATGGGAATTCACCGATGTTAAAATATCAACATAGTGAACGAAAAGATCAAAACATTTCTTCAGAAAAGTTCCCTCTATAAATTTGAACATGTAATGTATACAGTATACTGAGACTATAAATTTAGGCATCTGTTTCTGCCAAACTTACCTCTGATAAAACTGTTAAGAATTAGTTACAATTGTTTTTCAACTTAGTTATTAGTTTTCGATTGAAGTAATTGTATTAATTAGTTTTAACATATGCATTCACATTGACAATTACTGTATCTCAGTTTCATATTTTTTTTTTATGATGAAAATATGTTAGTGATGTTAGAGTTGAAAGATGTAGCTGTCCATTGAAAAATTACTTCTATAATATTCATTTAAATCTTTCTTTTGTGTTTTAGAGTTAAAGGAATTTTTCTTTTTTTGGCCTTTAAAACAGCACACATTTAACATTTCTCAATGTTTTACTTGTAATTATGGTTAGTCGCCACTATCACTTAATATAACTGTGGTGGAGACTTATCAAAGCCTGTTATCTTCACCACTGTCATACTGTTCAGTAGAGTGAAAGCTTTTCACTGACTGCTGGATTCATCCCTGTTCTGTTGACTGTAGATACAGTGAGTTAATAATAAAAAAAATAATAATAATAATAATTAACGGTTTATTGAAAGAGCTTGGCAGCCAGAAGGCTGAAAATATACAGTTACATATTTGGGGAATGGGTTTCGAATTACAAATAATATACAAGTAACATAAGTGACACAAATAAGACATATAATAACTAGATGGGGAAAAGCTCAAACTACAGTTCATTTCAACATAGTGACAGTGCAAGGAGTAGTGTTTACTGGGAGTGAATGCACTGGTTTATTACAAGTTATTGATAATTTTTACAATGGTTGGGACTGGGCTGTTCTTATAGCGATCAGTTCGTGCACGTATGGGCTGGATGCGGTTGTGGTGTCGAACAGCAATTCTTGGGCTAGGGATCTCAGGTGGTAGTAGGAGCCGGTGTCGAGGATGGTGTAGAAGCTTCTTACCAAATTTGCAGATGAGGTCGTGGTGATGGTCAGTGAGAGTCGAAAGGGTCAGTGTGTTGAGCGCTTCTTGATATGTGGAGTAGGAAGGGGGGAGAATAATCTTGCATGCCCTCTTTTGCACTTTTTCTAGGTGTTTACGTTGTGTGGCATTTAGGGAGGAAGACCAGGTGGGGGAGGCATAGGTGAGCTTGGGAAGTATGAATGTTGTGTAAACACTGAGGAGCTCGGGTGCAGGAACTCCGAGGGACTTGAGTCGGCGGAGGAGGTGGAGACGGAAACTGGAGGATTTGACAACTTCACTGACGTGTGATTTCCAATTTAGTTTGTTGTCTATGGTGACGCCGAGGAGCTTCGTGGAATCTACAACCTGGAGTGTGTTCGGACCTAGAGTAATGGAAGGAGGTGGGACAATGTCAGAGGAGAGGTTGATGTGCATAACCATGGTCTTGGTATGGTTGATGGTGACATGGTTGTTGGTGGCCCAGTTTTGGAGACTGTTCAATAAATCCTGAAGGGCGGTATAGTTGGGAGCAGAAATGTTGACGCTGATCCCAATGGTGGAGTCGTCGACATATTTCCAGCGAGTAGGGGTTTCTCTTAGGGCATCATTGATGAGCATAAGGAAGCAGAGTGGTCCCATCTTGGTGCCTTGGGGGACGCCACAGGTGAGTGACTGAAAGGTGGAGACAGCCCCTCGGAAGCGTACAGCTTGGCGTCGGTCACTGAGGAAGTCTGTAAGCCATGGTATAAGACTTCTCCGAAGCCCGAGGTCAATAGCTTTGTTGATGATTATATTATGGTCGACTAGGTCAAATGCTTTAGTGAAATCAATGAAGGCGACGGCTACAGACGTTTTCGTTTCTCGAGATGGCGGTATATGTAATCGAGAAAGCTGACAAGACAGTGAGTGGTGGAGGAAGTTTTCATGTTGCCAAATTGCTGAGGGTCTACGACTCCTGCAATATCAGCATAAGCCCAGTCGAACACAAAACTTTCACAGATTAGGCTGGGTATTGGGGTGATTGCAATAGGTCGTAGCTGATTTAAGGATTGTGGGCTGGTTGACTTGGGCACTGGTGATACATAAGAGGTCTTCCAGTCAGCTGGGCATCTGGCTTGACTGAGAGAATCATTGATGATGGAGCATAGGGGTTTAGCAAGCTCCGGGGAGAACTCCTTGAAGAGTTTCATTGGTAAGTCAATGGGGGTGGTAGAGCGTTTTAATTTTAGTTTGTCCAGGCGTTTTGCTACTTCAAATTCTTCTACTAAGTTACTGGGAAGGGGGGCTGGTAGGTAAGCAGGGAGAGTGGTTGTGTCAAGCCGGGGGAGTGTCTGGCATATAGTAGCGAAATGGTTATTTGTTTGCTCAGCTGCGTCAACATTAGTGAGATGGCTAAGGAAGGGGAGGGGGTGTGTCTTATTGTTTAGTCCACAGAGTTCTTTAAGCTTACCATACCACTGACTGATGTTGGTCTGCTTCAGGTGTTGTAATTTGGTTTGGTAGTGGGACTTCTTTGCAGTGCGTATTTCGCGGATGACTCGGTTGCGAAGGGACCTGTAGCGGATGTGGTCATTGAGATGAAAGGCTCTGTCTCTCAGTTGCATAAGTCTTTTGATCCGAGGTGTGATCCAGGGCACGTCAGCTGGGTGAGATCTGACGGACTTCTCGGGGAAGAAGTGGTGGTGAGCTTGCGTGGTGGTGGTGTTGGTATAATTTATCCATTTGGTTTCCACGTCATCCACGCTAAGTACTTCAGTCCAGGGATGGTGAACTATCCACTGCCCGAAGAGGCGCACTGCAGAGTCCGTAATCGGCCTGTAGGTCTTGATGTAGGGTCTCTGTACTTGAGTGGGAGTGGCAGCCGGGGACCAGAGCACTGATAAGTGTGTGCTACACCCGATAGGAGGCATTGGTTGAGGTGGTTGGTACTGGTCCGCTAAGTCAGTTAAGATAAGGTCAAGGGTATTTTGATCGTGTGTGGGGAAGGTCACGACTTGTGATAGTGATAGCTGGTCCTTGTGTGTGTGTGTGTGTGTGTGTGTGTGTGTGTGTGTGTGTGTGTGTGTGTGTGTGTTCTTAGGCCCTGTGTTGGTTAATCCGTAAATAAATCCAAGAGATTGTGATTATATATCGTGATTTTCATAATAAAAGGAAAAGGTGCTACGTTTTTACTTTGAACATAAAGACTGAAACAAACACAAACAAAGATACTCGTTACTCCTACTGAACTGACAGGAAGCCGTACAGTCAGTTCTGCTATAACGCGATAGTTGTGTTCTTGTACAACATTGTGTTATAGAAATTCGCGTAATAGAAATAACAGGGCTTATGGAGAAAATAGGGTTAGGCGCAGATTACTACTCGAAATCGGAAAAAATTTAGTAGTTAGCCTAACACAAAGGATAGCACAGTCTAAATAAATGTTACATTCATATCTAAAAATGAAATCATACAGTAAATTTAACACTTTACCCTGAAAAAATATGAATATAACTTGATGGGGTAGAAGGGTGATTTTGAGGTAGATAACATCGAGCTTCTCTTCAAGGGTTATAGCCTTTCTTTTACAATCATCACCGGGAATGCGATCACCAGAACGCTTCTTGGAGATATTCTTCTTTACCATATTCACAGTTAATACCACAAAATTGTTGAAATAGTAAGCAAAAATCGCATTACAGTAAACAAGCGTTCGCGTTATACAAATATCGTTCCTCTATTCATAAATCACGTTAGAGCCAATTCGCATTGTCAAAACACGCGTTATAGCAGAACTCGACCTAGTCGACCACAATATAATCATCAACACAGCTATTGACCTCGGGCTTCGGAGAAGTCTTATACTACGGCTTACAGACTTCCTCAGTGACCGACGCCAAGCTGTACTCTTCCGAGGGGCTGTCTCCACCTTTCAGTCACTCACCTGTGGCGTCCCCCAAGGCACCAAGATGGGACCACTCTGCTTCCTTATGCTCATCAATGATGCCCTAAGAGAAACCCCTGCTCGCTGGAAATATGTCGACAACTCCACCATTGGGATCAGCGTCAACAATTCTGCTCCCAACTATACCGCCCTTCAGGATTTATTGAACAGTCTCCAAAACTGGGCCACCAACAACCATGTCACCATCAACCATACCAAGACCATGGTTATGCACATCAACCTCTCCTCCAACATTGTCCCACCTCCTTCCATTACTCTAGGTCCGAACACACTCCAGGTTGTAGATTCCACGAAGCTCCTCGGCGTTACCATAGACAACAAACTAATTGGAAACCACACGTCAGTGAAGTTGTCAAATCCTCCAGTTCCCGTCTCCACCTCCTCCGCCGACTCAAGTCCCTCGGAGTTCCTACACCCGAGCTCCGCAGTGTTTACACAACATTCATACTTCCCAAGCTCACCTATGCCTCCCCCACCTGGTCTTGCTCCCTAAATGCCACACAATGTAAACATCTAGAAAAAGTGCAAAAGAGGGCATGCAAGATTATTCTCTCCCCTTCCTACTCCACATATCAAGAAGCGCTCAACACACTGACCCTTTCGACTCTCACTGACCATCACCACGACCTCATCTGCAAATTTGGTAAGAAGCTTCTACACCATCCTCGACACCGGCTCCTACTACCACCTGAGATCCCTAGTCCGAGAATTGCTGTTCGACACCACAACCGCATCCAGCCCATACGTGCACGAACTGATCGCTATAAGAACAGCCCAGTCCCAACCATTGTAAAAATTATCAATAACTTGTAATAAACCAGTGTATTCACTCCCAGTAAACACTACTCCTTGCACTGTCACTATGTTGAAATGAACTGTAGTTTGAGCTTTTCCCCATCTAGTTATTATATGTCTTATTTGTGTCACTTATGTTACTTGTATATTATTTGTAATTCGAAACCCATTCCCCAAATATGTAACTGAATATTTTCAGCCTTCTGGCTGCCAGGCTCTTTCAATAAACCGTTAATTATTATTATTATTATTATTATTATTATTACACACACACACACACACACACTGAGCATGCCCTGACAATTCGCAGACCTCGATTATTCGCGGATGACACCTTGGATGTACCTAAGAATGTCTGTGAGTAGTTTTAAAGTTGCTGGCATTTCCGTTGCCGGGACAGGGAACCATTCGTTATAGAAACAGTAATTTCTTTTATCTGTATTTTGTGTGTGTGTGTGTGTGTATGCATGTGTACACACACACACATGCTCGGCGCAGAATACTCCGGCTACATCAACGCTCTCTCCACCCTGGAAATGCCATCCCTCGGTGACCTCCACCACCAAGCACTGGAAAGGTTTGGCAGCCAACTAATGCACCACCCTCGTCATCGCCGCCACCTGCCACCGGCAGTCCCCCACCCACCTCGCGCAGTCTGCCACTACAACAAAATTCATCCCATAAGAGCCCGCATCGATAGATATAAGAATAGCACCATCCCATCTATTGTTAAAATAATAAACAACTCCTGATTTATGTACTGTACAGCCCTGTAAATGTATTCAAAGCATATTATATCATCATGTCTAAATCAAATGTAAGTCTGTATATTTTCAGCCACCGGCTGCAACTCTATTAATAAACCGTTTATTATTATTATTATTATTACACACACATACAATACAGGTAAAAGAAATAATTGTCCTAAGGAGAAACACACAAAGGGAATATACATTTCTTTGCACAATAGTAAAAATGTACCTCCCTTTCCTCGTGGTCAGCAAATGATATTGGTGGATTTGGCTATTAGCGGCCATTTTGAGACACAAACCCCTGTGAATTTTAAGGGCATGCTGTGTGTGTGTGTGTGAGACAATATTCATTAATTTGGAGAACTGTCAGTTTAATAATATTGATGATCTCGAGTTAAAAATATTATGTTTGTCGTAGATGATGTAATATTTCTCTCTTGATTTATAGCTTAATGTCATCATTGTGGTTTTTACTGTGTCGCTGCCTACCTTTTATATTACGTAACACATGATTTTTTATTTTTTTTATATTGACCCTCTTTTAATCCTGAATTTGATCAGCTGTCTTTTATCCGGGAACCCGTCAGATATGAGCTGCACTTCACTGTGTCTGACAGAGTATGGGGACAGACGGACGTACCGGCCAATGTAACTGTGGCTGTGAGGTATTTGTCACCCGAAGCTCTGACTCACGCCGTCCCCGTCACTCTCATGCCCACAACACCAGCAGCTCTCACCGCTGGATGGACACCTTCGGTAATACAGACTTTTAAAGAGCTTGTTTGTATTTTTATTAGGAGTTACGTATTTGTCTCTCTGCAGTTTCTTAACAAATACCCAGATAATAGTACAGTATGCTTCACAAATGTTACACCTTTTGACTGTTTTTTCTTACATCCTTATTTCTTCTCTCTTCATTTATGTGCAGCATCAGACCTGTAATATTTTCATGTCTTGGTTGTTTGCTAATTTGATTAAAAACCAGAGTAAAACACTTTACTGTTTCTATGAGGCAGTGAAGTGTGCAAATGGTTGCTGCCCAAAATGGTTGGATTATTTTTAAGGTTGCCAGTCAGCATGGATGAAAGCTTCAGCAAATTGATACTAGATTTAAATAGAGATTAGATTAATGACAAGGGTTGTCATGAAGTAAAGGTTGTTCAGAACCTTAATTAAGGACCTTGAAAAAATAAAAATCTCTGTAGAGATAGCATCAAAAACTCAACCAGATATAAAATGGTTTCATTACTACCCCTGTTTTATTCTCCATGCACTATGTACTATCAGGAGGGTTACTGTAGAGCTATGTTAATAATC
Source organism: Homarus gammarus (assembly GCA_958450375.1). NCBI lineage: Eukaryota > Metazoa > Arthropoda > Malacostraca > Decapoda > Nephropidae > Homarus > Homarus gammarus. The sequence goes on from CAUDMG010000835.1 coordinate 1,272,387, forward strand.
GGGACCGCTGATCAGCGCAGCTGACTCATCAGAGACTAGAGGTCTCTTGTGGCTGAACTAACACTCAGGGAAATTGAACTTGAGAGATAGGTTTGTATCCTAACCCAATGTAAGCAGAGAGAACATTATTTCTGCGGACCTTAAGTCCACGTCGATGATACTTGTGTGGATAAGGAAGAAAGTGATCATAGTGTTGGATGGATATATTTTCAACCTGTTCATCATCCTAGAGATGGATTGTAGGGAGAAAAGCAGCTGAACGTATTCTCTTTCAGTAGGTCATGCTGGGCTTATATTTAGGCCTAAAAGATCCTGATTGAACAGCCATAATTTTGAGAGTCAGTTATTGATTAATCTTAATAGAAATATTCACAAATACAGTAGACATGTGGATTTATTTTAATATTTGAGAGAAATAATAATTTTGTTACTTTTAACTTTCAATATTTGAATACTATAAGAATGATACTTTTTTTACTTCTACTTGAGTACATTAACGTTTGGATAATTTTACTTCTACTTGAGTAGCATTTTGCCAATGTAACAATGCTTTTACTTAAGTAACAACGTCCAATACTTTTACAACTCTGGTCATGACATAGTGCAAAGTGTGTTTTTGTGGCTGGGGTTCACAACAATATCAGAATCCTCCAAGCTGTATTGCCCCTCAGAATGGTATCCAGAAACCTAAGCATGAATGTGAGGAAAAATATGGTCATAAGAGAATGTTTTATCACCCTCCATGATAAATAGCTTTATCATAGGGTCTACTGCATGTAACCTTGGCTTGATCCCTACAATGGATGACATGATGGGTGTATAACTGACATAATTATGAGTGACACAATTAATATAAAAGTGTGTCTCATGACCATATTTAATAGTAGTTGCACTCGTATAGGTAACCATAAATGTTGCCTACTCAGTATTATATGAACAGTACACTCGGTGATACCGCGGAATCTGTGGAGGTAGCGTCGCCCTTGCTATGGTGAACATGGTGAACAGGGAATAGAGATGTAGATATCTCCTTTAGCTGGAACAATTGGTGCAGAGAACTTCCGGAAATAAGAGATTTCCGGGTAACGAGACGACTCTCTCAAAGCCAGAAGAAAATCCCTCATCCCTGGAATTTTCTGGGTAACAGAATTTTTTTTTTCGAAAGTTCCAGAAATTGTCCATTACATCCATCTTTCAAACCTGGAAAAATATCCCCCATCCCTGCAATTTTCTGGGTACTGGAAAAATTTTCTCAGAATTTCTGGAAAATGCTCCTGATTTTCATCTCTCAAACCCGGAAAAAACTCCCTCGTCCCCAGAATTTTCCGGGTATCGGGAATATTTTCTCAGAATTTAACGAAAAATTTGCCCCCAGGGAACAATTTTCCGAGAAAATTTCGGCTAACAGAAATATTATTGGACAGCATGCACTGACAATTTGCGGATGACACCCTGGATGTACCCAAGAATCTCTGCGGGTAGTTTTAATGTTGCCAGCATTTTCGGGATCAGGACAGGGAGACATTTGTTCTAGAGACAGTAATTTTAACGTGGAAAAATTGCTGTATGGCAACCCAACTAACAAAACTTTAATAACAAAGTATGGAGTTAACTTGAGGGTAGACTCTCACGTTTTTTCTACATTTTGATGTAGAAAAAATGTGAGTACCCTCAAGTTAACTCCATGCATTGTTATTAAAGTTAAGTTAACTTTAATAACAAAGCACGGAGTGGACTTGAGGGTAGACTCACATTTTTTTTTCTACATTTTGTATTCTTGTTTCTGATTATTATTTATGAGAGGATTTTCCCATTACTGTACAGTATTATTTATTTATGTGTGTGTGTGTCTGTGTTTTGTTTTTGTTTTTACAGGTAAAAGAAATAATTGTCCTAATGACAAACACATAAAGGGAATAAACATTTCTTTGCATTAAGAATGACCCCCTCCCCTGTCAGCATATGATAATTGTGGCCATTTTGAGACCCAAACCCCTGCAAATTTTAAGGGCATGCTGTAAATGCAAATGGCGACTGTGGTAAACTTTTATTTGGCTTTTATTTACTGCTTTGGCAGTACAGTACAATATTTTTTTTATTTATTTATTTATTGCTATTACAATATTTTTATTTATTCCTCATATTTCCTGGTACTGTATATATTCTTTTAAGAAAACTATGGCTACAGGAGGAAAATACACACAAAAGTTTTTTCCTAAATACTCCCTTCTAAAATGGGGGTGCATCTTATATGGCGGAGCATCTTATATGCTGTAAAATACAGTTTGTCAAATAATGTAAAAGTGATTGAGTAAATTTTTTCGTGAATTTATTAACAAAACCATGACATCCTTCCCTAGTCCTTATTGAGAAATGGAAGTATCAGAGCTCGATTGTTGAACTGCGAGGGTGCTTGTTTGTGTGTGTGTGTGTGTAGGGAGGGAGGGAGGAGATGGCTGGACAGCGGACTCACTGTCCAGTAAGGGTGGGCGGACTTTGCACCATCCACCTTGACTGTAGCGAGAACTTCAATCCGGGACAGTGCCTCACCAGCCCTTGAAATAACAGGTGAAGCTGAAGGCATATTCGGAATCAAATGTTTCAACTTGATGGGAGAATCTGTAGATATATTATTTATTGAAATTTTATCTAAATTGACAGTATTCCTGACATGAAGTAAAGCTCACTTCCTGGGATGTAGTAGGTCAAGCCCAGATACTCTGTTGCGGTTGTCTCTCACAGCTCATTTAATTGTTTCCTTGGTCATGTAGTGAGATTTCTTACCCCAACCTTCAATTTTTGTCTTTAATACACAGCTCATTATTCTTATACAGTAGTTTGCTGCAATTTGTAATGTTTTAGAATGGTGGTGGTGGTCTGGGCACTCTGATGGAGGCCGTAAAGAAAGTAGTGGGGAATGCAGCTGAAGCCGTGGAGGTGGTCAGTGTCTATGGTCTTCACACATTCCCTCAACCCGCTGCTGCTGATATCATCCTGACCACTCAAGACTCGCCATCTCCAATACCTTTTGCAAGTGTATGGATAAGCGTGAAACAAACGGGCAGAAGCTTCATGGACCCAGTCAAGTTACATGGGATGTTGGCACTTCACCTGCAACATGTAAGTATCAACTGAGTTTCAACTCAGGTTCATTGTAAAATAAACTAATGAAAGCTACAGTAAGTCCTCGCTTAATGTCGAGTTAAGTTCCTGAAAATGCGACGTTATACGAAGCGACGTTAAGCGGATCAATTTTCTGCATAAGAAATAGAAAAAATACGTGGGTTACGTTCCCCAGTCTCCCTTTGCCCCATGAAATACATTACATATACAGAAATTCAGTGGCATTTTTATAGAAAATAGTATATGTATAAATAAATGAATCATTTTGTATTGTACTCACTGATGGATGGAGGTGGTGCAGCGAGTGTGTGGTGGGTAGTGGATTGGAGGAGGAGGAGGGTGGCGAGTCAATGAGACCCAGCTGGTGTCTCCTCCTCCCGGTTTAAGACCTCCAATTTCGTAGCAAGGCTAATGGTCTTACGCTGCTTCTTCACAACACTAGCATCAGTAGCACTTGATGGGTGCTTGGAAGCCATTTTGAATAGTTAGAGTACAGTATTAAAAGCAAAAACACTTAAACACACATGAACGTTGTGGAATCCTAACAGAGACTGGCTTGGCGTCACTTGGGGACGCTGTGACATTCCGTGAGTGAGAGGTAGCGCACCTAGAGAGGGCGATGTGCCATAAAAATTAGTCCGTGACAACGCAAAACGACGTTGTATTGAGTCATGGGAACGTTAAACGAATTTTTGGTACAGTAGAACGTCGATTTAAAGCAATTCAATTTTAGATCATTAATTTAAAGCGACACCCACAATTAAGGACAATGTTTTGATTTAAGATGAATCTTTCCTATTTTGCGCGAGTCATTCTGGTGCATCATATTTTAAAATTCACTCCTATTGTTTCTCTGGGCACACTACACTGTCCTAAGGGCAAAGCTGTACTGTACATGTACAGTACTCAAAATAATGTACTAAAAGTTTACTAAAATTTTTGTCTAGTGCAAACTAAAGCATGATTATATTCAAATTAATCTATCTTATAAGAATTCCAGCAATGTAAATTATATTTTCCCCGGTTACTTCCGTGACATTTTATAAAAAAAAACAAAAAAAAAAAACTCAATCTAATGGACATAAATAAACAAATAAATACTTCACTAGACCTTCGGCACAACTGTCAAACATGTCACTGTCACCTTTACAGTTTTTATCTTATATAATATCACAGTCTAAAGTTAGGAGAATATGATTTGCATTGCTAGAATCCTTGCAAGACAGCAAATAATTTGAATATAAACGTCATATATTTTGTAGAAGAGATAAACAATTTTGCCATTTGTAATAAAATTAGTTAAAACTAAAATTTGTATGTCTAATGTGAACTATAGCATGTATATATTCAAACTAATTGCTATTTTATAAGAATTCCAGCAATGTTAATTATATTCTCCCATGTCAGTTCAGTTACATTTTATAAGAGAAAAACTTAGTCACTCTTAAGGACAGATAAATAAATAAGCACTAGACCTTGGCATCAACTGTCAAATATATCACCTCACCTCCCTCCCCCCCCCCCCCCCCCCCCCCCATCTTCCCAGCCAGTAAACAGACCATTTCGCATCACTTAAATTTAGCTGTGTTGATTTATGAGTGTTTGTTTTCACATAATATTACAAAAAAACAATGTTTTGTTTATTCTAGGAGATGGGCTGAGGTGCATCTGGGTAGACTCTGTTTTTTTTGTATTTTATGTTTCTCTCAAGTACCAAACTAAATTATTCCATTGAAACAACGCTTTGATTTAGTGCGAATTCGGTTTAAAGCGACCTCTCTTGGAACGTATCTCGCATTATATCGACTTTCTATTGTATCTAAAGATGACATAGTACCGAAACAACGTTAAGTAGGGCGACATTGTACGAGGACTTACTGTACTATGATTTACACATTAGTCAAAAGAGCTAGTCAGCATTTTATGGCATACAAAGGAAGTATGAGATGTATTGTTGAGATTGTACCTTGGGCTGAACCTACCGACGCCCAGATGGGTTGAAAGATGTAACATTGTTTGCTTAAAAGATGCTCATAACTTCACTCAGCAACTCAGGATTGAAACCCAATAGTTGCTTTGAAAACCAGTGAGGAATGATGAAGCTTTAGTTAGAATTCATTTGCTTCTATACACAAAACAACCATATGGGGTACCTATAAATGCTTATGCTATCAACATTTACTATATGTAGTGGAAAATAGCAGGTAGTACATGTGTTAAGTTTTAACTTTTTTTCTAAAGTATCAATTATACAATTCACGATCTGGAATTAATTTAAACTACACAAGATATTTACCAAGTTCTGTTACTAGTTAGGGATGGTGATTTATGTTTACGCTCAGTTAGTTAACACTACTGCTTGTCGTGCCACCTTTCATTAATTGATAAGCTTAACGCATAGATAATGAAAGTGAAACCATTTTCCGTGTCATAACGAATACTAAATGCGGTACATACGTCACTATAACGAGTTTCACAGTAACGATTCATTACATGACAGTATTGAAATGCGACACTACAACACATTAACGATAAATTTCAACGCAATAGCGATCCATACCTCAAGTTGATGGTCACTGGGCGGCTATCTTGATGATGTCAGCGAGTGGGGTGGTTTGTTTTGATCAGAGTGTGTGAATAGGAGATGTGGTGTAACCTACTCACATATCTGTGACAGTGTAGTGTAACCTCTCTACCTGTGGTGTGGTGAAGCATGAGTAGCATAAGAGGAGCTGGTGTTGCTGGGGGGTGCAGGTGCTGCTACTGTTTTAACAAGAGTTGACATTCAAGAGGAAGATGACAACACTGATGATGATAATAATGTTCAAGATTTACCTGTGTGAGATATTAGATGATTTCCACTAGATTTCACTGGCTTTGAGGCTGTAGGATCAGTTGGTGGTGGTGAGAGAGTGTAGGGGCAGGGAGCACTAACACCATTCCCGTGCCTCGGATGACGGCAAACAGTCTCATTAAGCAGTTCAATGAGTGTCTAAAGTAGGGGTGTCAAACTCATTTGCCAAGGCGGGCCAGATTTAATATGAGTACACTGTATGCGGGCCAAGGAACATAATTATGAGCACTTAGCAATCGCCTCTTAGGTGAGTAGTACGACAAAATAAGAAAGGTGGATTTAGTCTGCTCTCGTGCGAAACCCGTAAAAACAAGTAAATAAACAAATCAAGTGTTTACTTACCTTGATCAATCTTATTGTTTCTGCAACTGTATTTCTTGAGAGGCTTATGTTTGCAAATGCTTGACGTTTTTCCGGGCAAATATCTTCTGAAGCCATCAACTACATTTCTTTATAAAGTTCCCCTCAGAAAACGGCTTCGATGACACAGATATTTCATGGGCAATCCTGTAACTTGCCTTAACTGCAGCATCACTGACTTGATGATTACTCTTAAATACTGACCGCTGTTTTTTCAATGAATGCTCCAACTCCTTAACTTTGTCTTCACGTAACTTTCCACTATATTTACTTCATAGCCTGGTTAGTTTCATAATACCTTCGAATGTTGTATTCTTTGGCCACAGCAACTTGTTGATTACAAATCAAACATGTTGGTTTTCCATTCATTTCAACAAAAAAGTATCAGATTTTCCACTTATCCTGTACCACATGACGCTCTTCATTAACTGTTCTTATCTTTGAAAACATAATTTTGGGCTCAAAAGTAAAAACAATGATCGCTGCTGCCATGGATATTTGCAACGTTCCAACTGCCTTGAGTGACTATGCAGGACTAGTACTGTACTTGAATGACTGGCCAAGCGGGAGCCTGCTGCATCAGAGTTTTCATGTCTAATACCTGTACTGTACGGAGTGTATACGTGAACAGTAGTCAGTCTGCCGTCTCACAACTCGTACAGTGGCACAACCACAATTTACCGTTAAAACTATCTCTAGTCTTATTTTTCTTTCATTGGCGATGTTGATTGAGTATTTTGTTCTAGGAACAGCAGACTATTTTGTTCAGCTGAGGGATACACTCACTATTTAGTTTTAGCTCCTTAACCCTTTAGGTGCGTAATTAAATTTCGCCCCGGTTCCTGAAAAGTGTCAATTATCCTGCCAAAAATGAATTTCATATAATCACATTTTCTATATGTTTTTCCTAGAGAACTTTTAGTATATTTTCCAAATCTGGAACAAAAATTCACATATGTGTGCAAATTTTAGAGAAAAAATGACATTTATACCCAAAAATGCAGGAAATTGGTATAAATCAATGTCTGGTATATGGGCAAATAAATTTAATCAGTTTGGTTACTAAACAGCAAATTTAGATATGTATTACATATTCAGATAATATCAAACAAAATAGTACAAAAATAAGCTATATTGCATTCAGGAAATACTCCTATACCTCAATACATAATCATGCAAAACACGGCAAATGTCGTCTCATTTGGGGAAGTTTTTTCAAGGCCGTGGGATATCCCCGCTTGTCGCATTTAATTAATATAATATTTTGGGCGGGTTTACCCGCATGTCGCATCCAAAGGGTTAAGGTAAGGCTGGAGCAGCAAATGGGCCGCGGGCCACATGCAAGAGTGTGTCGGGCTGCATGTGGCCCACGGGCTGCATGTTTGACACCCCTGGTCTAAAGGTTATAGTGCATTTTTTCTTTGCTGAGAAGAGATGCCCTGCCCACTTCTCAAGAGTTACAGCTGAATGGCTGTTGCAAACCTGTCCGATTTCGTCCTGAAGTAATGATGACCGTTTCTGATGAGAAAGATATTTAGCTAAATTATATAAAGATACATTCAGTATTTCAAATAGGAGCACGTAGGAAGTTTATCAGAAATATTATACATGAATTAACTGTTAAACTCTGCTAGTAAATTCACGCTTTCGGAGGATGCATTTAATATACAGGTACTCCTCGACTTAGGACCTACTCTACTTAGACCGCCTGGACATACGACTGCCTCAGTCGTACAAAATTTTTTTCAAATTACGTATTTTTGAGTCCTGACGTTGGTGATCGCACTGTGTACTGACAAAATTTTTGTTTGTAATTCCTCTTTAAAATGGCTGGCAAGCGTAAAGGTGAGAGTTCTCGTGGTGCTGAGAAGAATAAGAGACACCCATTTTAGATTTTCTATGTGTTATTTTCGCATTTTCGACTTACGACCAATTCGACGTACGACCTGGTCGTCGGTCCCTAACCCCGTCTTAAGTCGGGGACTGACTGTATACTTATTTTTACCCACAATGAGGCATACTAAGTCAAATTACGTATCAGTAATACTACATTATGCAAAAACTGACATTTTAAAATATCAGAATCACATTGAAATATTACACGGACATTAGCAAAGGCGGGAAATATGACTGCGAGTCATTTTCTTGTTTGGAACCACTAATGGTAACCGGAACTTCAGTGTTTACATTTCCAATTTTGTCACAGTACTAACAGTGGTTGCAAAATAGTTTCAAAATATTGTAAGTGAATAACTAAACAATTTAATCAATACTTGCTAATACAGTAATGAAAATTGAGAATTAACCCTAACAGGTGTAATTTCAATTACTGTACAGTATCTGGTATTTATTCTTTCAGGATATTTGAATTTTCAATGTTTACTTACTTCACTCACTAAGTTGATATGCCAAGAACTATGGCTCTCTACTCACCTTCCCACACAAGTTAACTTTAAGTACCTGCTTAGCCTTCATCTCTCCTGCCCTGCCATAAGTTCTTTGCCTATTGAACATTAAAATATTTTAATTGGTGTCATTTTTCTAATGTCTCTTACTTCACGTATCATTTTCACATGCTCGTTCATTACTCACTCGGTTATCTGGCGATTTTTTTTTTTCACGAGACCCTATATTTACTGATTTGGCTTATCACTATATCCTCAGTTGTGACCATGTGTGTGCTTATCACCGATTGATTTGGGTTATCGTGGAATTATCACAGGGCAGCGACGGGTCTGCGAGAACCAGCGGTAGCAGCGACTGCCAAAAGATGGCAGCATGCTCGTGGTGCCAGTTTCCAGCGATAGCATTTATTTCCCCACTCTGTTTTGGTTGGTGTTTGAAGACGGATTCCTGCTCCGTGCTTAATTTTTGGTGCAACTTTTGTTACTTTACTTACCCTCCACCATGGCTCCTGTGAACAAGAGTGTTAAGGTTCTGATCCAACCAAGTAACGAAGACGTGTGTATTCTCTGGTTGAAAGTTCCAATGTTTCCGACAAGGATAAGCACGCACTTGGCAACACACCCACTGTGTGTTACCACTTCCTTCCACTATACCGCTCTAATCATCCCCACCTTTCTACTTCCTCACTCCATAATTTAATTTTTGTTACGTAATGCGAAAGAAATACGACATTGTTCATTTATACTTACACTCGATTTTGTGGGTAGACATCGGCTGTTCATTTGTGTCTGGCAGTGCTGCAGCCAGTGTTACCCAAAAAACCGATTGACGCATCATCTCCTCGCCACTTACCACAATCACCCCTCCACCACCAGCTCCATGATAACCACCACCACCTGTATTATCACCACCTAAATCATAATTTCACTGATGGCTTTGCTTTAGCCAGAGCAGATTAGCATGATATCCACTGCTTTCCACCCACTACCCACCATCCTCTTCCTTCCCACCCACTACATCTCACCAACATGCTGCCTCTTTCATTCATTCTACTTTGAGTCATTCCTGATACAATATTGTACAGTACTGTACATTGTTTATTTGTTATTAATTAATTAGTAAAGATATGTCACTAGTATTACATATATATTTTAGTGTACCTACACATTTTTTGGGTTATAATTTGAATTTTGGTCAGTTAGGGTATGCATCTTTGGGGTCGTGGGTCAAAACCAATTTTTCCCGTATGTGTTTCGACATGTACGGTTTTGCTTATCACGGTAGTTTTCTGGAACCTTACCCCGCGAATATCAAGGATACATGTACCACCAGCCAAAAGGGAACCTTGGGATCGGTGTGTGTTTAGAATTTCACTAAACTTTTTTCAGATGGTGTATGTGGATGGATGATGTACTGTAGTGCACTCAGTGAGTCCCTCCTTATACTAATGGTACAGCGTGGCTATATTTTATCGTCTTCAGAAGACAGTTAATTTTATTCTCAAATTTACAGTCTTTAGTCATAATGGTACTAATTTTAAAGGATTATTATGTCCAGCTAAATGAAGAAGTACAAGTTCATTTTTATCTAAAAATTATAAGTGTTAAAAACAAAGATATATGGCATAACACAATGTGTGATACTTTTCTTCTTTTTACGGGGATTAGCCCAACCGGACACAAGTCACTGACCCACATCAGGGCCTGAGGGTGAAAATATAATAATAATAATAATAATAATAATAATTAATAAAACTATAATAAAAAATTAAAGTAAATAATATAAAACCTTGCCAAGGCAGACCCCTTCTTAAGCCAGACAAAATTATTTGAAAAACAAAAACAGAAAACATTATTTGTTGCAAGATGACATGTCCACCATAAGCCAAAATTTCAAGGGAGCAAGGCGGATAGACCTCGTGATCCACCCATGCCACACACTCTCGTAAACAAAGGGAGTCGCATCACGCGCTCAGTCATAAATTAGCGTCGCCCGTGCTAGCATCACTTCTGCTCTCTCGCTCCGTCGATTGTGTTTTATTGCCATTTAGACGTGTTCAACGTTAGTTTGAAACTTAATTCGGCATTGCCAGTAATGTGATTATGCTGTAGGCTGATGTAACATAGGGTATATATTTTTGCATTATTATTGAAAAATTGGACAATAACTATGGCCCCTAAGAAAGTGTTTGGTGTCTGTAAGGGTGGTGAGAAGGTTAAGCCTCTTGCAAGCCTCTTGCAGTGAGAGGCATGTCCAGCTGGATCTGCCTTCATTTTTGGGGGTAAGTTTACTGTTCTTTGTGTATAATACGTTTTTTTATTGATTTGGATTAAAAATGTGTATTACATTCATAAAAATTGGATACATTGGTGGTGTACTTTTGATTTTGTTTTTAATAGCGGTCTTTTTTTTTTAATTTGCTCCAAGGCGGACAAACTCTTATCAATGGACATCCCTTCCCCCCAGTTATTCTGCCTTAGCAAGGTTTTACTGCAAAAATAATAAAAATAATCATAATAATAATAATAATAATAATAATAATAATAATAATAATAACCATAGATAAATACAAAAATGAAAAAATAAATCAAGAGTAAGAAACAATAAACAATATGTATGTTGTGTTGTCAATAGTTAGAGAAACAATTGAAACCCTGCAATTGTGTGTAAATGAGGCTGAAAGTCAGATCATTGGGACTTGGTCACATATGGCAGCAGGGTCTACCATTACACAACACATTATGCTTCCATTATCTGGTACCTGTAGTACCTCCCGGTGTTATAGCTCCCTACTTTCTACCTACTACACGAGAACTTTCATATTAAAAAAATCTTATTTTGATACTTATTTTACTTCCAATCAGTTTGTATTTATTGAAACTGAAGACGACAATATTCTAAAGCCCAACAATATTCAAATTAGGCCTTTTGATATTTTCTTTGCTCATATTCCAGTTATACTAATTTATAAATTCTAAAGAAAGTTGCCCAGTGCATTAATTTGTTTTTGAAAAAGGTAGTTGTCTCAAGATATCTTGTATAGTGGATTTTGTTATTTTACAAAAAGGTAAAACTACAAAAGAAATGCCGACTAGTTTTATTACAGGCACATCAGTGTTACCATGTAGCCAGCGTCTTGTGGGCAGTCATTTAAATTTTGGTGTCCAGTGTTAGGTGAATGTTTGGGATATATACAGTACAGTGTGGTTAACTCAGTCCACTGGTTCAGCTGTACATGCACTTGCTTAATAGATATTCATCTAAACAAAACACTGCTTGGGACTGTATTCCTGGTACACTATAGTACATACAGTATGTGCATTCCTGGTACAGTACAGTACAGTACACACAGTATGTGCATTCCTCGTACAGTACAGTATCTGTATTCTTGCTACAGTACAGTACATACAGTATCTGTATTCCTGGTACAGTATAGTACATACAGTATGTGTATTCCTGGTACAGTACAGTACATACAGTATGTGTATTCCTGGTACAGTACAGTACACACAGTATGTGCATTCCTCGTACAGTACAGTATCTGTATTCTTGCTACAGTACAGTACATACAGTATTTGTATTCCTGGTACAGTATAGTACATACAGTATGTGTATTCCTGGTACAGTACAGTACATACAGTATGTGTATTCCTGGTACAGTGCAGTACATACAGTATGTGTATTCCTGGTACAGTGCAGTGCAGTACATACAGTATGTGTATTCCTGGTACAGTACAGTACATACAGTATGTGTATTCCTGGTACAGTACAGTACAGTACAGTACATACAGTATGTGTATTCCTGGTACAGTACAATACATGCAGTATGTGTATTCCTGGTACAGTACAATACATGCAGTATGTGTATTCCTGGTACAGTACATACAGTATGTGTATTCCTGGTACAGTACATACAGTATGTGTATTCCTGGTACAGTACATACAGTATGTGTATTCCTGGTACAGTACAGACAGTATGTGTATTCCTGGTACAGTACAGACAGTATGTGTATTCCTGGTACAGTACATACAGTATGTGTATTCCTGGTACAGTACATACAGTATGTGTATTCCTGGTACAGTACATACAGTGTGTGTATTCCTGGTACAGTACATACAGTATGTGTATTCCTGGTACAGTACATACAGTATGTGTATTCCTGGTACAGTACAGTACATACAGTATGTGTATTCCTGGTACAGTACATACAGTATGTGTATTCCTGGTACAGTACATACAGTATGTGTATTCCTGGTACAGTACATACAGTATGTGTATTCCTGGTACAGTACATACAGTATGTGTATTCCTGGTACAGTACATACAGTATGTGTATTCCTGGTACAGTACATACAGTATGTGTATTCCTGGTACAGTACAGTACATACAGTATGTGTATTCCTGGTACAGTACAGTACAGTACATACAGTATGTGTATTCCTGGTACAGTACAGTACATACAGTATGTGTATTCCTGGTACAGTACATACAGTATGTGTATTCCTGGTACAGTACATGCAGTATGCGTATTCCTGGTACAGTACATACAGTATGCGTATTCCTGGTACAGTACATACAGTATGCGTATTCCTGGTACAATACATACAGTGCCTATGTGTATTCCTGGTACAGTACAATACATACAGTGCTTATGTGTATTCCTGGTACAGTACATACAGTGCCTATGTGTATTCCTGGTACAGTACATACAGTATGTGTATTCCTGGTACAGTACAATACATACAGTATGTGTATTCCTGGTACAGTACAGTACATACAGTATCTGTATTCCTGGTACAGTAAAGTACATACAGTATGTGTATTCCTGGTACAGTACATACAGTATGTGAAGTCTTGGTACAGTACATACAGTATATGTATTCCTGGTACAGTACAGTACAGTACATACAGTATGTGTATTCCTGGTACAGTACAGTACATACAGTATGTGTATTCCTGGTACAGTACAGTACATACAGTATGTGTATTCCTGGTACAGTACAGTACATACAGTATGTGTATTCCTGGTACAGTACAGTACATACAGTATGTGTATTCCTGGTACAGTACAGTACATACAGTATCTGTATTCTTGGTACAGTACAGTACATACAGTATGTGTATTCCTGGTACAGTACAATGCATACAGTAACTTACCCGGTACATTGCTGTAATTCTTGAATGCTAGTGATTAATTTGAGTACAAACATCCCAAATTTGCACTAGACATAAAATTTTTAGTAATTAACCGAGTACATTTGCGTACAGGTTTGTCCTTAGGTCAATTAATTATTTGACTTTTTGTGACAGTATGTATTTAGGAAGGTGTGTGCATGTAAATGAGTAAAAATAAAAGAAGAAAGTTGCCTATATCTACCCGAAGATACGAGTTGAAAAACAACCATAACACCTCACAGCTTGGCCCAGTAGCCTGGTGGTTACAATGACAAGTCTAACCTGGCTACAATGCCATGATTAATCACTATTATGCATTATTATATCAGTAAACATTATTAATAACATTAAATCCAGTGAAATATGGCAGGGAGGGAGGGAAGTTAAGTGCAGACGACACTCAGCTAACAGTCACTCGACTCCCAAACAATTGACGAACCAATACCATGCGTGTCACACAGAAGCACCACGGTCCAGTTTTTTTTTTAAATTCTACCTTATCTTGTATCAATATGGACTGGTGTTTATGCTTGACACCACCACTGACACTTGCACCTTTCTTAGAAGCCACAAGTGATCGTGGGCCCTTCGTGCCCGGTTCGCTATCCAGCTGACAGCGACATCGTTTTCCAGCGTAAATAAAATGGTTAATTAATGCCTTCCTAAAAAAAACATCGACATGGGACCAGGTTTGTTCCACTCTACGAATTTTGTGCGATTTTTCCACCAAGTTTGATTTAAAACGATTGTGCCGTGGTTGCCCAGAACACACAGACAGACACACGGCTTAGAATAATTAGTAAAAGAAATATTCGCCATAAGGAGAAGTTAAAAATCATAAAAAAAAAAAAAAAAAAAAAATTATTATGAATCACCGATGATCATTCCAAGATAAATTATATTATGAAGAGAAGTGACCTTGATTCTGGTTAGATTAGTCACCATCTGCATAAAGAAGGAGGGTAAGCCTGTCTTTCATTGGCTTATGGCCAGAGACAGAATTTTCCTCCCTTGTAATGTATGTACGGCGAGGTATTTTTTTCCAAAAAAGTCCAGTTTCATCACAGTTGAATACCTACTGAGAAACAAAGCCTCCCTCTTTGATCACATTCAAAAAATGTCATGGTGTTCCTTAGCTGCTTCCTTATCTGCACTAGCAGCATCACCATGTCTCACAACGCTGTAATTTATTTCTCCTTCTGAAACCAGTAAACCACCCCTTGGTACCCCTAAACACTGGCACATCACTATCACTTCCACTGGGAGTCTTGGCTTTAAGGTCCTCAAACAATTGTCTGGCCTTCTCACAAATTATAGCTTCACTAATGCTATCACCTGCCATTTCTTTCTCCTTTATCCACACTAAGAGTAAATTTTCCATCTCCTCAATCACATTACACCTTGCTTTGCTAAGTCTAGAGATTCCCTTAGCCACTTGCACAGTTTTCAACTCCTCTTTATTCTTCAAAATTGTACATATAGTCGATTTAGCCATCCCATATTCATCGCTAAGTTTCGCAATGCTTGTTCCATTCTCACGTTTCTTTATGATTTCTTTCTTAGCTTCAAGAGTTATGAGCTTTCTCACTCGCTTTGGACGATTCATTGTTACAATTGTACACTTGTATAACAAAATATTTATACAAATAACTCGTATTTCCACATCAAAAGACGAAATTTCAACAATAGCAGTGGTGCACTGGCTACACAATGAGACAAAGATGGCACCTGACGCTCTTGTTGTGGGTCGCAGTACAACAATATTCATGTGCCAGACGAAATAGTCCTGTATTCATCCGCGTTCGTTGTAGGAGTTGCGTTCGTTATAGCATTCTCAATTTTATAGGTAAAACCGTTCGTTATAGGAATATTCGTAGTAGGATCCGTTCGTTATAGCATACCCCACTGTATGTTATTATGCTGTTGATTTTCAGGCTTACCAACATTCACTCTGGTAGCCAGATATTTATTAACTATCACACTTGTTCCCCTAGCTGGAGAAGCTGATGAAACTTCGGGTGGCTCTGGAGGATACACGCGCTATGGAGGAGGAGAATGGGAAGATATCATCTGGCTCGTCCATCTCATACACATCCGACACACAAGCTCCACATAACCCTTCATCTGTTGCGTCCTTGGCATCTATGGCACTCCCACTCCAAGTAAGTCCACTCATTGTCCCTTTCTGGGAATCTCCGCAGGAAAAAGGGTGACATCTTCCTCAGAAAATACCAATAATGGTGGATTATTGGAAACTGAAATCAGCTCACTAATTCTCATACCTGTTGCTATTGCTAGAAGGAAGGCTGCCTTCTGGAGCAATCTGTCCCGGTTCAGATTTATATTGTAATTAGGCCCCATATGAAATTTAGTAGCTTTATCTAGAGACCAAGGTGGGATTCTCTTAGGCCGAGGGAGTCTCTGAATGAAAAAGGACAATCTGAGCATTTGATAAATTCTTGGATTCAAAGTAATATTAAATCTCATGCCAGAGGGTCAACCAATGCTGATTTATAAGATGCAATTGTCGATCCTTGAAGGCCTTTAACTCAGAACAGAAATTCTAAAAATTGTAACGCAACTGTTTCCGATAATGAATCTGGAGTTGTTAACTAGATAAATTGTTGAAAAAGATTCCAAGCTTTCTCATATTGAATAGAAGTTTGGGGTCTATGACCTGCTAATACTTGGTTAGCTATATTGGAATTACCCAACACCCTATTTAAACTTTTTTTTGAGAAACTCCAAGTGTGAAGTGCCAAGGATATCTCGAACTGAGAATGTAGTACCTGGTCTAGACATCCTTGTTGCAATTCTAGAGGATTCGGGCACCAGTCCAGTAGATCCAGGCACCAAGGTTGTAGAATCCAATATGGTGCAATTAAGAGGACTTTGCCTCGGAAGGATCTGAGTTTGTGAACCACTTTGGGCAATATTTTCACAGGTGGAAATAGATAGATTAAATTCCAAAGGTTCCAATCTAAGAGGAGGGCATTTCCTAAAAGATTTGACCTTTCCAGAGATGCATAAATTGGCATCTTGTGATTTGTTAGGGAGGCAAACAGATCTATCTATGGAGTTCCAAACTTCTTCACAAGACCCTTGAACTCCGATACCTTTAGGGACCATTCTGTTTCTGTCGATAATGGCCGGAGACGGGACAGCGCATCTGCCCAATTGTTTTGCACTCCCGGTATATAAGTTGCTTTGAGGTAAAGTGTTTGTGTTGCACAAATACTGAAAAAATTTTCTGATAGTTGTAGAAGGGGGCCAAGACCTTGTTGACCCTTGATGATTGAGACAAAACACTGCCATTTTGATGTCCATGGCAAACAGGATCATCATATTTTGTAAATTTGGGTTTGCCGACAAAAAGAATAGGACCACTGCTGATTCTTTTATATTTATGTGTTTGTCCCAAAGGAAGTTGCTCCACTTCCCTTGATTGAATTCCCCTTTTGAAGAATGGTATCCCGAGGAGAGCTCGTACGAACACCACAGCTAAGTTACGAACCGATAATGAATCGTTCTTTCGGTAGTTCGTATGGCAGTTATGAACTAGGTATCTCGGCAGTGTTAGTGACTATCGGACCAGGCTCTTATCACCTTGGGACTCCCGCAATGCTTTTCTCTGGTTCGACCTTCTCTGGGCCTAATTTTAATACTGTATACAGTAATGTGTTTGAAGCCACATCTTGCCAGCACTTGCAAAGTCCTCTGTTAGTAAAAGCAATTTATCAAACCTCTCCAGAAAAGAATTCTGCCAAGCCCTCTCTTCTCATAGACATATCTCAGACCTCATCTTCAGGTAATACCAAGCCAAATTTACGTATAGTTCTGGTTCTCAAAGATACATTATAATTGCTGTTCTCTCTAATCCATATATTATTAAGTATTCCCTCATGAATTAACTTTATATTTCTACTTTATGAATGATGTCTACATAGCACCTCTACTGGTTTGCTTCACATTTGGAAAACTGTATAAATGTATTGGCATCATGTGTTACGCAAACAAACGGTCGACGTTTTGTTGAATTGTACAATCTGAGGTAGTACCGTTCTCCATCACGTAATACAAAAGTTATTCCTTGCAGAACAAATTTTGTTTTCATTTGAAATATGTTTCATTTAAGCTCTGTGGTACCCCAGCAATGTCAGTTGATTCACTCTCAATCATCTAATATACTATACAGTTGGTCCTCATATTACGCGGTTAATGTAACCCGGAGGGTACCGCTGAAAGTGAGAAACGCGTAAAGTGAATAACATAACATATGGGATTAATTGAAATGGCGTCCGGGCCGATCCCCAAACTCCACTTTTTGACGACACACAACTATGTTGTAGTAAAAATATTATCTTAACTTTATGATGGCATGCACACACAATTAATAATTAAGAGAAATATCAATATTAGGTTTTTTAACACTTACATTAGTAGAAAAGATGGCTGGGCACACGGGGATGGGCGGTTGGTTCCGAGGCAGAGGGCAGATTATTGGCCCTCACCTGTATCACTTGTATCAATTGTATCACTTTCCACCACAGAGGCTTGCAGGGCCTCTTTGTCAAACCCCCCAAAGTTCATATAAGTCCATATCCTCACTATAATTATCACTATCACTGACTTGGGCCGGCTGTAGTGGGTGAAGAACTGGTAATGTTTTGATGACTGGGCGACCTTGTGCGCACCATTTTCGCGCTTCTTACACAACATGGCGGATGGCGGGAGGTTTGGATCCAAAAATGGCGCGGCTTGCCAGCCGCTCTCCGCGTAATGGGGTTCACAACCGCGGAATGTGAAAATGTTAGGTTATGGCAAGGCACCGCGTTAACGGTGAAACGCGGAATGCGGGATCGCGTAATAGGAGGACCAACTGTAGTTACCAAACACATACTTAGCTGTCAACCAGCAAATTGATTAGATTTAATAAAAAAACTACTTCAGACATTGATTAGTCTCATCGAATCACTGTTGGAATTGCTAGATAGTTATATTATACAAATAAGTGAGATCAATTCTAAAATCATGCTCCCACTAGTATCCTCACCTCACCTCAGTAGAGCTTAAATGCTAACCAGCAGGATATAAGCCCAAAACAGGATGAGCCCTACTGACTACCAGAGACCTACTACAGTACTTTTCACTCTCTGGAACCCCTTTTATTTTAATTTCCTCCCTTTTTCTCAACGATTTATTAACCAACATCCAATACGTAGTGTGCAATTGACCTCCAGACAAGACAGTCAATAACATCGACCGACATGACTAAGTACACAAGACGTGTCTGGGTTTACATGTTAGGTAAGCTACAGTTGTAATGGTGACATTCACTAGGTTTGTATGATCCCCCACATATCAGACCATAAATATAAAAGTGGTGTTGTGGAACTTAGATATTATTCACTTGAAAAGATTTAGGGCTATGAAGTCAATAGTGTTTCCAAACATCCATATGTAACTTGTTCACATTCTGATCTTCTCGCAAAACTGCTCTAACAGTAATGAAGAGAGAAATTTCTTATGAACAGTGGTGGGCACAGCTAAACGAAAAGTTAGCTTCGCTAACCGCTAATCCGCTAACTAAAAAGTTATCTTCACTAATGTTAAACCGCTAAACATCTAAAAAAATTAGCGGAAGCTAATGCTAACCGCTAACTTTTATTATATGAATTTAGCTTCGGTTTGTTTGTTTTTTGGCTCTAAAACCCTTAAAACAGACCTAGAGAGCTGAAATTTTCATATGTTGTCTTGTAGCTTAGACATAGAGCTTTCCAAAAAGGCATAGCATGCCAAGATCAGATGATGATCAAGGTGTACACAGATAATTAAATGAACAAATGAAATTAAACATTAGTTTACATTCAAGTTTCAACATACACTTTATAATATTTATTTACTGTACGGAAAGACAAAGTATTAAACGAATCCAAAAACTATAGTACTGTATAGCATAGGTAGCAAATAGCATCATGCCAAGATTAGATGATGATCAACTTATCAAGGTGTACACTGTACACAATTTCACAAATAATTAATTTGCATTCTCACACAACCTATCGGCCTTATTCATTATTCATGTAAATATGCAATACCAACCACATACACATTATACCAGTGCATTTTTATATAACTTATTGTTGGTTTTAGTCATGTAAATAAACAGAAAACTCTAAACTTTAATGAAAAGTAAGTTTTTAGAAAAATTTGTTTGGCGCACACCTTGGATGACATCCTGGTTATGAACTTACGCAGTGCTTAGCATGACCAAATATATTGACACAAAAAAACCTAATTAAATTAACAAATAAATGAGAAATGAAATTATACATTAGTTAACAATTTCATTCTATGATTCTTTCAACATACACTGACAGTCTTTATTTACTGTAAAAAAAAAAAGTATTAAACTTTAATAATCGAAAAATTCCATTCACTCTGGCTGCAGTGGCTGGGCCTTCTCCATCGCCTCGACATGATGCTGGTTACCCTTCTTAAACATCAGCCTCTCAAAGTTGCCATCTGACAGGGTGGCTCTCTTGGCCTTCAAGATATCTTTGCACGTACTAACACGCAGTCAGCCAAGCGTGCCTTACTGGCCGTTGGAGACACGCGTCTCGGCGTCACACGCTTACAACAGACAGGAACAAACTTGTATAAATTTTGTTAGCAGACTTAAAGTTAGCGGAACTAAATTTAGCGGAAGCTAATTGGTCCGCTAATGGTTTCCAAAGTTAGCGAAAACTCTAATCCGCTAACGAGAAAGTCAGCTTCGCTAATTAGCAGTTAGTGGATTAGCGGAACCGTGCCCACCACTGCTTATGGAGGATAAATGATCACGTGTGTGTGTCATACATGAAATTTCTAAAATTAATTTCCATATACTGTATTTATTATATAAAGTCAGATTAAGGCCTACTGTAGTGCCAATTGACATGGTAGATAGTTGTCAAATACAGAAGATGGAGGATAAATTTAACAAAGAGGACCGTGATCAGAAGACCTAAGTATAAGGATGTTGTGCTGGTGAGGTGTGAAGGTCATAAATATTCACACTGTTTACTAGATTACCCAAAAGTGTTGATGCAATTTGCCAACATCATATTATGAAGCCATCAAACATAATCAGAATAATTTGGTACACTCATTTTTCTGTGTTAATTTCAGAAAACACTAATACAGAGCTCAGGTATATAGGGTATTTTAACGATTATTATTATTATTATTATTTCCTTCCCCTTTTTCTCTCCTTCACAGGTTGTGGACACCAACTCCACCTCCTTGGTGACTCCTCGACTGACACGAGCTCAAGAGTGCCATGCCCACAAGCGTCACGACGATGAAACTTGCACCACAACCTCCTGCCTTAATGGTGGGCGCTGCATTAGGACAGACATCGGGAACAGGTAATAAAGAGAAAACTGTAAAAAAATATTTTGAATGCAGAAAATAGTAAAAACTAGACAGATAACAAAATTTTACTACTGGTAGATGAGTACTAATGTTATTTCTTAGGATTTATGTATTCTGCTGGGATCAAAGGAAAGCTTGCACGCTTTTCTATGTGAGCGCACGTCTCATGGACTTCCTTTCAATATATCATCACTAATTTTGTTTTGATCTTCATGGGTCCTTTAGAAAACTATGCTATATCAAATATGGTGTCTTAATCCTAAGGCAACTGTTGAATTGCAATGCAAAAGAAAGTAAAGCGAATCTCTGAGCTGTGATTGGTCTATGTATTTAACGCAGTTGGTCCCACCTGCTGGAATAAAAGCGGTTGCCTGTAAGTTTATAAGATACTCGCTAACAGCGATTCTCCGTGGCAACTCAGGATCCTGTTTAAGTCCACGTATATTTTACAATAATTTTGAGGAAGAGTACTAGTGAACATGTACTCAGTGTGCCAAGATTAGACTTAACACTTTATGCACACAGTACATGGTGTAAATGTTGTTTTGATTTTCAACCTGCCAAGATCACATAGACTTAGAAAAGTGTACATGTCTTTAGAGAGATTTTAGGGTGGGCCAGACGACATTCCACTACCCCATCTCATAGGAGGCACACGCTCTCTTGTTTGACTTTTTCTCAACTCTTCCTGGCTCTTACATCCATCTGGTTAAAATTTTAATGAATCTCAGTCTACTGTCTGCATTTCAATTTATAGATTGAACAGTGAATGCAGTTGTCTGAATGATATTACCATAGCTTAGGAACTGCGGCACATGTGTTTCTGACTATATTGGATATTCTGTGGAAGAAAAACCCCCCAATGAGGTATGTCACAATTAAGTCAGTGTATCACCTGCCTCACCGGAGGTGTTGACAAACAAAAGGAAGGTCATCAGATATTCTTCACATAAACTTGAGGGTTTACTTTATGGTGGAATATTATGTCACATCAATCCATTACTTGAAGTTCGATCTTGCCTTCATAACCAATACATTTCTTAGTTTTAGTTTTTCGAGCACCTTTAGGGAGCTGTTTAATTTACTTCTGAATTAAGTTACTTAGAGGATGTGCTACGAATCATGGTATAGTATTTATCTATAAATTATAAATATATGAGACTCTCTCCATGTTGTATCCTCTACAGGTGCATGTGCCCAGGAGGGTCTTGGGGACCTCAGTGTAAGGTACTTGCTCGCACCTTCTCAGGATCCGGCTGGGCGTGGGTACGACCACTACCTCCGTGTCTCCCCACCACTATCTCTGTACGACTTCTCACTCGCAACCAGGATGCTATGATCCTGTACTCTGGTCCCCTATCATCCTCTTTTAACCATCCACATTACCCACCCACACCCATGATAGCACTTCAGTTGGCAGGTGGGCAGCCACAGGTGGTGCTAGAAGGTGCAAGAGGACCAATGAAGCTACAGGTGAACACCACACTGAACACTGGCACCTGGCACACCCTGCACCTGAGTCTTAACGCTCAGGTATGATGTTCACTAATTATATTTTTCTTAAGGTAAACTGGGGGGCAGCTGTGAAATAATTGGGTTTATGGGGCACTCTGTATAAATGAAACCAAATGGGGTAGGAGTTGGACACTTTTTTTATTATTATTGTTTTGTTTTGAAAATTATCTTATACTGTAACCCTAATTCTGGTCACCTGTAACCCTAGCACCATGTATATATAAATTGCTTACTTTATTTCCTAATCCTACCTAAGCTTTAACCCTATGATGTTTGGTTTCATTTATATGTAATGCCTTGTAGTACAGTATATGACAGTGAATAAGAATGCCATCTAGCAGAAAAGTGATTGAAATAAGTGAAAGTGGATAGTTGAGCTTTAATTTGGGAAATTGAATACGTAGTTTAATAAAATAAATACTGTATCATGAATGATAGTATTTGATATTCAAGGGGTAAAAAATGGTGAATACTGCAATAATGGAAAGTGAAAAGCTGAGGTTGATAATGGAGAAGAGGGATTGTTGGCATAGTTCGTGCATATAAAGAACATTGATATATGTGTGTGTGTGCGTGCATGTGTGTGTGCGTTCGTGCGTAAAATAATAATAATAATTATTAATGGTTTATTGAAAAATTTCTGCAGCCCAAAGGGAGAAAATATACATAGATGACTTATTACATACATTGACATGGGGGAGTTAACAAAGGCCTTCATTAGAGAAAGGTAAAGGAACATACAGTGAACATACAAATTAATGTTTACAATGGAGGTCACGTAGGTCATCTGCGCTGAGGTGTTGAACAGCAAACACATAGTGCAGTAACTCACTCACAGATGGTGTTATGAGGGGCCTCATGTGGTGCAGTAACTCACTCACAGATGGTGTTATGAGGGGCCTCATGTGGTGAAGTAACTCCCTCACAGATGGTGTTATGAGGGGCCTCAGGTGGTGCAGTAACTCCTTCACAGATGGTGTTATGAGGGGCCTCATGTAGTGCAGTAACTCCTTCACAGATGGTGTTATGAGGGGCCTCGGGTGGTGCAGTAACTCCCTCACAGATGGTGTTATGAGGGGCCTCATGTGGTGTAGCAACTCCCTCAC
This sequence comes from Homarus gammarus, assembly GCA_958450375.1. NCBI lineage: Eukaryota > Metazoa > Arthropoda > Malacostraca > Decapoda > Nephropidae > Homarus > Homarus gammarus. The sequence goes on from CAUDMG010000835.1 coordinate 1,296,343, forward strand.
AGATGGTGTTATGAGGGGCCTCATGTAGTGCAGTAACTCCCTCACAGATGGTGTTATGAGGGGCCTCAGGTGGTGTAGTAACTCCTTCACAGATGGTGTTATGAGGGGCCTCATGTGGTGCAGTAACTCCCTCACAGATGGTGTTATGAGGGGCCTCAGGTGGTGTAGTAACTCCCTCATAGATGGTGTTATGAGGGGCCTTATGTGGTGCAGTAACTCCCTCACAGATGGTGTTATGAGGGGCCTCATGTGGTGCAGTAACTCCCTCACAGATGGTGTTATGAGGGGCCTCATGTGGTGCAGTAACTCCCTCACAGATGGTGTTATGAGGGGCCTCATGTGGTGCAGTAACTCCCTCACAGATGGTGTTATGAGGGGCCTCATGTGGTGCAGTAACTCCCTCACAGATGGTGTTATGAGGGGCCTCATGTGGTGTAGTACAGTAACTCCATCACAGATGGTGTTATGAGGGGCCTCATGTGGTGCAGTAACTCCCTCACAGATGGTGTTATGAGGGGCCTCATGTGGTGTAGTACAGTAACTCCATCACAGATGGTGTTATGAGGGGCCTCATGTGGTGCAGTAACTCCCTCACAGATGGTGTTATGAGGGGCCTCATGTGGTGCAGTAACTCCCTCACAGATGGTGTTATGAGGGGCCTCATGTGGTGCAGTAACTCCCTCACAGATGGTGTTATGAGGGGCCTCATGTGGTGCAGTAACTCCCTCATAGATGGTGTTATGAGGGGCCTTATGTGGTGCAGTAACTCCCTCACAGATGGTGTTATGAGGGGCCTCATGTGGTGTAGTATAGTAACTCCATCACAGATGGTGTTATGAGGGGCCTTATGTGGTGCAGTAACTCCCTCACAGATGGTGTTATGAGGGGCCTCATGTGGTGTAGTACAGTAACTCCCTCACAGATGGTGTTATGAGGGGCCCCATGTGGTGTAGTGCAGTAACTCCTTCACAGATGGTGTTATGAGGGGCCTCGGGTGGTGCAGTAACTCCTTCACAGATGGTGTTATGAGGGGCCTCGGGTGGTGCAGTAACTCCCTCACAGATGGTGTTATGAGGGGCCTCATGTGGTGTAGCAACTCCCTCACAGATGGTGTTATGAGGGGCCTCATGTGGTGTAGTAACTCCCTCACAGATGGTGTTATGAGGGGCCTCACGTGGTGCAATAACTCCTCACAGATGGTGCTATGAGGGGCCTCATGTGGTGTAGTAACTCCCTCATAAATGTGTGTGTGTGCATGCATGCACGCACATGTGCTTCTGGTCGGTGATGTAACCCAGGTGGGGCACAAAATTGCTTGCTTTGCACACAGAGGTGTAAAAGTGAGCGGGCCACCAGCAGTACTGGTGTTCCACAAAGAACTCATTCACCCTACCTCACCTCATCCCAGTGTGGCAGACACAACACATGCTATAGCGGGGGTGTGACAAAGAGATCCAAAGATCTACAAATGTGTGTGCAACCTGGGCCTTACATGTCTTTTCTCTGATCCACTATATATCCTACAGGGAATGACTCTAATGGTAGACCTCTGTGGGCATGAGTGGGCACCTGACATAACCAATGATGCCCACTGCATTGTAAGGACTCCATGGATAAACACTCGGGTAACGGAAAGTTGGAGCAGCAGCGTCCCACTCCAGTTAGGTGGACTTGCTCATCCATACCCTCACTCAGCAAAGTTTGGATGGTCAACTGACTTAGTGCAAGAGGCTTTAGATGGCTGCATCTCTCACCTCACAGTTAATGGAGAGGTAATATTGTCACCAGAATCATATCTTCTTATTTTCATAGTTTCAGGATAAAGCTGTCTGTAATCATAGTACAGTTATTTAAACTGGACTTTTGATGAAAGGTATTTTCATACAGAAAGTTTTCTTTTTCTTTAAATTAATGCTGTAAATTCCTCAAAATATACTGTCTGTGAGTGTGTACCATAACTTTGTTATGCAATTTAGCAAAAACTAAAGTATCCTGCAACAGATATTATTCATTTTTTATTTCCATATCAATATTCCTATGAGAAAAAGTTTGGACACGTTAGGTTTCGTAGTCTTTGATCATACCCGATCATATATTGCTGCTTTAACATAAATTTATACAGTAATATCTCCGTTAGCTGGAATCTCCGAGAAGCCGGAATTGAAATTTTTTCGGAAAATAGTTCCTAAAGTTGGAAATTTCCGGAAAATTCCAGCTTTGGAAAACTATTTTTCGAGGGGCACATTTTCCAGAAAATTCCGAGAAAATTTTTCCGATACCCAGAAAATTCCGGGGATGGAGGAAGTTTTTTATCCGGTTTAAGAGAACAAAATCAGGTGCATTTTCCGGAAAATTTTGGAAAAACTTTCTGGTATCTGGAAATTCCGTCAAATTCCGGGGATGATGGATATCATTCCTGGTTCGAGAGATGATGTAATGGTCAATTTTTGGAATCTCCAAGTGTACATTTTTCCATTACTGTATACTGTATGTTCTGGGTACCAAGTTCTATCTACAGGAGCGAACACAAACACCTGTCGAGTTTTCGTAGGTTCTATTTACTGGACAAACAGAGATACACAAGCGAAAAGGCTCTCCCTACTCTGTCTGGGGGTCAACTGACCTCTCAGGCGACATGTGGCAAGTGATACATTAGCAGCTTCCATATGCCGCCAGGCACATTAATTAAGCATGTGGGACATGGTAAATACATGGCCACACGCTGCTAGCTAGGCTGAATAAATAATGTATATAAATGAAGCACAAACATAATATACATACAGCATACATAATATACATACACCTCATAGCAAAGTCTTGAGCGGACCTTTTCTTTTGGATCCGTTCTGAGCGTCGAGGGACTTGATCACTGGGGAGGGTATGGGACTCAACACTGGTGGTAGGGTTAGCAGAAGGCGTTGTTACAGGGCGGAGAAAACGGCGGTTCCTCCACCACACACGACCACTGGGTAACCGCACCTGGTAGTCCCGTGACCTACTGAGACCCATGACTTCACCCACTTTGTCCCAACGTAGGGAGGTCGGGTCCTGAACACGGACTTGGGTGCCGACACTCAACTTGGGAAGAGGACTGGCGTGGTCGTTGTAGCGGGCGACGACATCATGAACACGTTCGGCGGCTTGGCGATCACAATCCTCTGTCTTGGCCTGCCACTCCTTGGAGAAGGATTGAGGGTGAGCAGGGACACAAGAACGAAGGGGGCGTCCATACAAGACCTGGGCAGGGGAGCGTCCGGTGTAGTTAGGTGTGTTGCGGAATTCAAGACGACCCCGGTCGAAGGCCTCGCAGTCAATATTCCCTGAAGGGGCCACTTTGAAGATGAGGTGCTTCAGGGATTTGACAGCAGCCTCAGCGTGGCCGTTGGACTGCGGGTAATGGGGCGATGACAACACATGCCGGACTCCCCATCGGTCGAGGAACGCAGCAAAGTCCCGGCTTGTGAACTGGGGCCCTCCGACGGTTTGCAGGCGCACAGGAACGCCCACGTCACGGAAGTAGTGGCGGAACTTGCCGATGGTGGCGGCAGACGTCATGTCATTACCGCACTTGATGACAACCGGCCAGCCAGAGAGACGGTCGACGATAACATGAATGGACTTTCCTGACACACAGAAAACGTCGGCCGACACAGACTCAAAGGGGAGGGTGGGGTTGTCGTCACTCGTGAAGGGTTCCTGCTGCTGGCTGGGTTGTAATACTTGGCAGGGCTCACACGCACGGACAACATTGGAGATGTCGGAGTCGATGCCGGGCCAGAATACAGTCTGTCGTGCACGTCGTTTGGTGGCCTCAGCTCCACAGTGACTGTCGTGAAGGCGAGCCAAGACGTGGGGACGCGAGGCAGCAGGGACAACTACACGTGCTCCGTACAGAACAAGGTCCCCGTCGCAGTAGAGTTCGTCGCAGTGTTTCCAATATGGGAGCAGGGTGTTGTGAAGGTTGTAGTGGTTGCTAGGGAATCCATTCCTCACACACTCGACGAGTCGGACGTAGGAAGGGTCATCTCGGGCCGCTGTTCGAAGGTCCTCCATTGCATTGTCGTCATCTGGTGACAGGTCCGAACGAAGGGATTGGACGGCGTGTAGGGTGACCACAGTCCTGACAGAAAGAGCGAGGTCGGCATCGAGCACATGGTCTTCTGGAGTAGGGCGGCTGACAGGAGAGCGGGAAAAGGCATCAGGGATGCAGACCTCCTTACCAGCACACCACACTGCTGTGTAGATGTACGCCGAGAGCTTCTCCTTGAGACGCTGGAGGCGAGGGTTCTCAACGGCGTCGAGCGTGCAGTGGTTGAGGGTCAGGACAAGCGGGCGATGGTCGGTCACTAGGTGAAAGTGTTGCAGGCCTATGAGGTAAAACCTGCACTTGGACATCGCCCAAACCACAGCCAACAGCTCCAACTCAATAGTGGCGTAGCGTGTCTCGGTGTCAGAGAGGAAACGTGAGCCACACTGGACGAGCCGGAACTGCCCTCCACCACAATCCTGCAATAGGGCGTATCCCACGCCGTACAAGCATGAGGCATCTGTCTGCAGAGCCGTCGGCAAGGCTGGGTCAAACGTGGCGAGGACAGGTGGACTAGACAGGGCAAATGAAATATATATGGATCCTTGTGCTTCGAAGCCGGATTTGGTAAAACGTTACTCTGACCACCTACGTGATACGGGTAGTCCCTATTAGAGGTTCTCGGCGCCATAAGCTCGTTGAACAGGCTTTGTGTGAAATATAACAAGAGTCTAGGACTGCTTTTAGTATCCTGGTGGTCCAGAGGTAGCGTTCCCCGGTCACAGTCGTGGGCCGTGGGTTCGAATCCTGGCGAGTTGAGGTGTTCATTGTATGTAGACGTCCGCGTGCTTTATTGGGCTAATGAAATATATATATATATATATATATATATATATATATATATATATATATATATATATATATATATATATATATATATATATATATATATATATATGTATATATATGTATATATATATATATATATATATATATATATATATATATATATATATATATATATATATGTATATATATATATATATATATATATATATATATAGATAGATAGATAGATAGATTTGTGTAATAAATGTATGTAGTAAGTACGTACAGTAATCTTTTTCACCCAAATCCTAATGAAACACTAATGAATTAGAATACGGTAGCTGGTGTAAACAGTGGGAACAGTCCCACCACCGATTGTCTCTCGTGAAGCAAGCTTATAAATTAAAGAAAATACTTGCAGTGTGTTTAATATATTACAATATGTTATAAATAAATAAATAAATAAACAAATAAATTGATAAATCCATTTCAAGTAAATGGAAAATTTTACTCGACACCGACATTAGTTCCAGTTGAATAACAGATGCTTAAGTGAGTCACTAGAGTTTACACTACACCAGCCGGTAGCATTTGATGCCATTACTTGAAGTGAACTGGCCTTATTTTAAACATCCAAGGATGTGTAAACAGCACTGGTCAATGGGATGGTTGGTAAAGGACTACTGGGTCAGTAAGCTCCCAATGGTAAGTGTCACATTTGGGGGTACCGGTCTTATACAGCGAATATAGCTCAAAAGCCACTTTTTAAATGGAAATTTTTGGGGTCGTCTTATACACCCCATCGCCTTGTAGGCCAAGATATACGATATTGATATGTTGACTGATTTTCAGCTTGTTGACCTGGGTGAGCCAGCCTACAGCAGTGGAAGTGAGAGAGGCTGTATACCCCAGGAAAATGCCTGTAGAGACGCTCTGGTCTCGTGTGGCCTACGAGCCCAATGTGTTGGTGGCTTAAACAATCCTAGTTGTGAGTGTCAACCAGGATTGATGGGGCCTGAGTGTGCCTCACCTACTGTACCAGCTGCTTTTGGCCAAGCTTCATACACAAAGGTAGCATTGTCCTTCACACCTGACCCATATGACGTGATGCTTCAGCTACGAGTAAGAGCACGAGGTCATCCAAATGGCCTCATGATTCAGTTGGCTGATACTCAACAATCTCACGTCCTGAAATTATGTGTAAGTTCATTTTTTACCATTTCGTTATTTGATCACTAAGTACTTCTTGTAAACATTTCTCGCATATTGCCTAATTCCTTGGTTAATAGCTTATGTATTTAATTACAATGCAGGTTCAGGGTTACGAACAGGTTCCATTCCTGAGGACGTTCGTAAGTCGGATTCGTTTAAGTCAGAACCCATGCTATGTGCACACTGTATTTACAAAACAATTTTTATTATCCCACTAAGTCCTTGTATACCTCTAAAATCACTTAATTTATGACAAAAGAAGAAATAGAATGACAAAATACAATAAATGAAAGTAATAAATAAGTCATCAGGTACCGTATTTGCCGGCATATAAGACATACCACCGCATAAGATGCACCCCTATTTTACAAGGATATCTTGTGGAAATTTTTTTTTGTACATTTCATCGTACATTTATGAAAAGTGATTTGAAAGTGGCTTTGTAGGGGAAAACATGATTTTGTGCATGTAAATACAGGCAGCCCCCGTGTTACGGAAGCCCGGGTTATGGAATTTGTAAATTATAACCAATAATTTCGCGTTATGGCCCATAAATCCGTCCTTACGGAAATTGGGGTAAATTTTAACAATTTAAAAAAAAAAACACTATATATAAAATTATAATTTTTTGTTAAAAATTATAATTTGTTTGGTATGAATTTCTTGGTGTTTGCTACTGCCAAGCGTGGCGTCACCATGAGGAGTCACTCCATTGTTAACATCCAGTGTGCATGCATGTTTCTCACCCCAGCAGTTTGATTTAACTTTTACAAACATACAGTAAGTACAGTACAGTGCATTACCCTTATTCAAGATGACTGGAAAGAGGCCATCAAGTGAAAGTGACCGCAGTAGTGCAAAAAGAAGCCACAAAGGCATTACATTGGATTTTTAACTTGACGTTTTAAGAAGGTTTGATGCTGGTGAAAAACTTAGTCAGATTGCAAAAATATTAGGTCTTGCTACTTCAACAGTGGGAACAATCCGTGATAATAAGGTCAAAATTAGGTCAAGTGCTCAAGGTGCTAATCCATTAACTGCTCGAACCTTGTATTTTCATCGAAGTGATGTGATGCTGAATATGGAACGACTCCTGAGTGTCTGGATTGAGGATCAGACTAAACTCAATGTGCCACTAAACACTATGGTTATTCACCAGAAAGTCATTAGTTTATATAGTGATTTGCAGGAAGAGGAAGGTGCATCTTCTGAGGTTAAACCTTTTCTGGCTAGTAAAGGCTGGTTTGAAAGGTTGAAGAAGTGCCTTAATTTACACAACATAAAAATGAGAGGTGAAGCTGCCAGTGCTGATACAGATTCTGCTAAGAAATATCCTGCTGAGCTGAAGAAAATTATTGATGAAGGAGGTTTTACACACCAGAACAAGTGTACAATGTTGATGAAACTGGGCTTTTCTGGAAGTGCATGCCTGCTAGAACTTTTATTTCCACTGAAGAAAAATCAGCACCAGGCTTTAAAGCATCCAAAGATCGTCTAACACTTCTTGTTTGAAGAAATGCTTCAGGTGACATGAAATTAAAGCCCCTACTTGTGTATCACTCAGAAAATCCAAGGGCTCTCAAGGGCTATGCCAAGTCTAACCTACCTGTGATTTGGCATTCCAATAAGAAGGCTTGGATGACTATGACCCTTTTCCAAGACTGGTTCACTAACTATTTTTGCCCTGCTGTAGAAAGATATAATGCCAGGCGTAACATATCTAATAAAGCATTGCTCCTCTTAGACAATGCACCAAGCCACCCAGTAAATTTAAATGATCTTTCTGATAATGTGAGAGTGGAGTACATCCCCAAGAACACAACTTCCTTGCTGCAGCCAATGGATCAAGGTGTGATATCTAACTTTAAGGCATATTATCTTAGGAAAACTTTTTTGCAGCTCATAAAAGCAATTGATGGGGAGGATAAACCTACAATTAGGGACTTCTGGAAAAAGTTCAACATCTTGGATGCTGTGGATAATATAGATGAGTCATGGGATGAAGTGAAAACCTCAGCTATGAATGGTTCATGGAAAAAACATATGGCCAGAGTGTGTCCATGAATTTCAAGGTTTTTGACAAGCTGAAAGTTTACAGCAAGTTCAACAAGACATTGTGACACTTGCAAACAATGTCGGCTTTGAAGAAGTCATAGAAAATGATGTGGTTGAGTTGCTAGAGTCCCATAGAGAAGATTTGACTAATGAAGATATGACGATGTTGGAACAAGAGCGAGCTGCAGGACAAGAAGAGGATGTAGAATCTCCACCCACCCCACTTCAGTTGACAACAAAGGATATGTCTAAAGGATTTGCACTAATACAGGAAGGTCTGCAAATCTTTGCTGATAATGACCCCAACCGTGAAAGGATCATCAAGATTGCAAGAGCTGTGCAAGGAGAAGGTGCGCCGTAAACGTCAAACAACATAGGATGAGCTGTTCACCCTCAGAGAAAAGCCGAAAGCAGATGATGATGTACAGGGCAGGGCAGAAGAGAGTAGTGCCTCTCCCTCTCCCTCCCAATAACCCCCTTTCCACCACCTATCCTCACGCAGCAGTCAACATCTGTTGTGGTAAGTACAGTACAATATTTTTATTTATTCCAACTATATTTCTCTTCATATTACATGTGTATCATAAATCATTTAATGTACTGTGTTGTATGTGTTTATAAATGTTTATTTTCATTCATAAAAGTGCTTGAATTACGTTTTTGGGGCCGAAAAAAATTCTGTAGGAATGCATCTCCAATTTTATAATGGAAGGCAATGGGAAAATAGGTTTCGGGTTGCAGAATTTCGCGATACGGTCAATTTTCCAGGGACAGAACCCTTCCGTAACGCGGGGGATGCCTGTACAATAGGGGGCAGGGAAAAAACACCTTTATTTGAGTTGCAGGCTGCACTTTTCAGGCATCGTTTGTATGGCTGTAACAAACACCTGTGCAAAATTTCATGCCATTTCATGCAGACTTACCCTGTCGCATCGCGAACGACTTTTTGTCAACTTTTAGTGTATACCAAAAATTAGTTGTCATTTAATGTTTTCCAGGATAATGATAAATTTTACATGGGTGACATCGATTTAATTCACATGTTATTTTACAGGTACACCGTATAGAAAATCATTACAAGTTCATATTGAAATTCTTTTTTGTGCGGAACCTTGGCATCATTTTCCTAGACAATAATCTTTGCCTAATATATCCATCTCTCGATTCGTATCCCGTCACTTCAGTGCAAGCTTCAGTCATCAAACTTTTATGCCTCTCTCGACCACCTGAGTGCTGTTTGGCCACTTGGGCACCACTAATGGTGTCTCAAGAATGTCATTAACCTGTAGATTTGACAGAGAAGCAATGTAAGGAGGCTCAGTCTTAAGTTCATTCCTCCAGTTAATCATGGAATGATAGTTTTTTGCTTGCCACTTTAGTTTCGGAGTCACCACCTTTCTCATGTTGACTACAGGAGGCACATCCTCATTCCCATCTCCATCTTTACCCTCCTCATCAGTATAGTTTAACAAATTCTCGTCAACAGCAGCATCAGAATCTTCCTCCTCCTCTTCAGATCTGCCAGTGCATTCTTCCTTTTGCTGATTCTCCTCTCTAATTTTTCTTATCATTGAGACAGCTTTTTCTCTAACAGTCATGCACACATACCAAGAAGAAGTTGATCTGTGTGGGCGAAGTATGCATTTCTCTGGACAGCCTTCTTCACTATCGTCTCCTCCTCACTATTCAGGTGTTTCATATATAGCAGGGACTGGAATACGTTCCTTGAGCCGTGTGTTACGTAAGGGTGTATCTTGATGTAAAACCACATTGGAGCACTGAACTTTATTATTGTAATGACAATTCTTTTCAACTCATGGCTGGGTCTTGATGTTGCTACATACAGCCTGAGGATTCTACTCCATAAGGTGTTCCACCTTGACACACAGGGAGGACCTGGCTCAATAGCAGCCAAGTCATCTTCAACAACACCTGTGATAACTCCTTTACAAATCCTATACAGGTATTTCTGATCCCAGGACAGATCTTTCTCCACTTCATCATTAAACACAGGGAAATCAGGGAAACTGACTGGCTGGAAGGCGACAACTGGAAGCTCAGACAAAGACCCCTTGATCTGTTTTCCAATGGGACCACGCCAATGCTCAGGACCACTTGGTTTACCATCATAGTGATAAAAAACTGCGCGGAAAGGCAGCTCATTTCCGTGAAGCTGACATATGAAATAATGGAGCGGGTGACCAAGTAACATTTCAAGATGATGAATGACTCCATTTTCTGATCCTACATTTACATTGGTTCCATCACAACCAACACACACAATGGGCTGCTGGGTTAGATTTTTCTCCACCAGAAACTCGTGAATAGTTTTGGCAATCTGCTTTCCGTGTCCAGTCTTGGGAGTCACATGTGTGAGATATTCATTGCCAGGCTCAACCATGATGACATAATGATCTTTCACCATCATCCTCGAACTCCATTTCTCGGTCTTCTCATTCTTTATCATCACACGAGTGGCGGTCTTCCCTACATTACAGTACAGTAACACAACATTGAGAAATGAAATGAGAAAAGGCTGATAATCAATATAGACATAGCACCATATTCATCTGCAACAAGACAACTTAAATGAAATAAGAGATATGAAAAAAAAGTTGATAAACACTGAACAGAACATTGCACCGCCACAGCGGCTGTTTGGCTAGCACAGTAAGTCCCCAAGTTACGTACATAATGGGGACCAAAAGGTTGTACTTAACTCGAAATGTACGTAACTCGATAATTTCCGCGAGTTTCTTTGGAAAATCCTATGCTGTTTTCCAATCAGCACTCGCCGCCTCACCAGTCACTCGAACATTATGCAGCTTATTTCGCACCTTGAATCGGTTAAACCACCCATTGCTAGCATTGAATGTCACAGTATCATCAGGGTGATCTTTCTTTAGGTCGTTGAAAAGACTTAGGGCTTTCTCCTGAATCATACTGAGACACAGAGGCTTACGTTTTTGTGTGCAGTCCTCGATCCACAGCGCAAGATATTTTTCCATTTCTTCCAGAACCTTCCCTCTTCTTTTAGTTATAATCGTAGATTGCATTGGCACTGCAGATTTCACATGTTCCTTGATCTTTTCTTTGCCCTTATCAATTGTATTAACAGTTGACCGACTCAGGTTAAATTTGCGGGCAACATTGGTCAACTTTTCACCACTTTCAAGCAGTTTTATTATGTCCATTTTTACCTCTAGTGAGATTGCTTGACGTTTCGTAGCACTCCCACTGGCTTCACCACTCTTACGCTTTACACCAGTCATTGCACACAGAGTAAAGTGTACAAAATAGGGCAGAAATTCACAGGAGAAGTATGCACAATGACCACACGTGTTCGCACAATGACCACACGTGTTGCTTTGGTGCGTCTAGCGTGTCGTCTGCATGGTCAGTGATAGTGGCGGCGCGGTGCGGCTGGCTCGCCCGCCAAATTTAAAAATTGCTCGCCCTTTTAAGACAATATTTTTGCAATTAAAGACTTCAGAAACGATGTACGTATCGGCCGTTTGTACGTAATTCGGATGTACGTAATTCGGGGACGAACTGTACTGTAGGTAAATTTAAAAATTTCAGTAGAAAATGCGGCAGACTAAACCTCGACATATCTGCTTCAAATTTGGCATGGAGTCTTAGATATGTATAAGGAACAATGCCTGAAGAGTGCAGCTTTGAGCAAAATTTCACTGCCCCCTACTGTACAATATATACTGGAATCAAGAAGGAAATCATATTTAGTAACATTATACTAACCCAAATCTACCTCTGATCAGAGCAGCTGTGTGGCTTGTTAATATTTTGGTCAAGAGAATTACCAATAGGATGTGAAACTCGCATTTTTGGCCGTGATGTTTTGTGTTGCTGCAATCGGCCACCAGGGTGTAGCACCATAGCTATTGTTTTGGCATCATCGACTCATTGCAAATATATATATATATATATATATATATATATATATATATATATATATATATATATATATATATATATATATATATATATACATATATACATAAATATATATATACATATATACTTATATATATATATATATATACATACAGTAGTACCCCGCTTAACGCGGTCAATAAAACCCACAGGGTACCGTGTTAAGTGAAAACCGCGCTAAGTGAACAACAGAACATATGGGATTAATTCCAATAGAAACTGGCCCTATCCCCAAACTCCACTTTTTCACAATACCTATGTTCTAGTAAAAATAACATCTTAATTTTATGATGGTACATGCACACAATTAATACTTAAGAGAAATAGAGACATACAGTCGCCAAGTTAATGTCCATTCAAATAATGGACACGACTCCCTCCCCCCTCTACACTGCTGGCTCTTCCCTCTGAGAAATTTTTGGGGGAAAACCAGGTATAGTAATAAATAATACCTCAAACTAAAGTTAGGATAATATAATTGACATTGCTGGATTCCTTGTAAGACCAGGAATATTTTGAATATAAATGTCATATATTTTTCACAAAAGATAACATATTTACTCAGATTAAACATTTTATCTAAAATTTGTATGTCTAATGCAAAATCTATGATGTTTGTATTCAAAATGATCATCAAATTGTAAGAATTCCAGCAATGTAAATTTTATTCTGGCCGGATAATTTGTATGAATTTTATGAGCTAAATAAAAAAATTATACTTCACCGTGTAAAGGGGTACACCTACCGCGGAATGTGAGCATCCTGGGTTCTGGCAGGGCACCGCGTAAACGTGGAAACTCGGTGTGTGTGTATATATATATATATATATATATATATATATATATATATATATATATATATATATATATATATATATATATATATATATATATATATATATACAGTATATATATTGATAAAATCACACGGGAAAAGGGAAACAACGGAGCACCTTAGTTTTCGTCGTCTTTATTCAAGACATCTTCAGAGGCAACTGGATTACATGGACAGAGAGAGGCTTAAATATACAGGGTGACCTTATTAAACATGAGGTCAGGTCATAATGATGTCATCCACTAATCCCCATACCAACACCAACACACACGTAGAGGAGCTTAAGAGAAGGGGGCAACGTGACTAGTCAGGCCTCACCATTTCCTCAAATATGTCCTGGAAATCACACATCCTTAGTACAACTATAGCTGCCTCCTGAAAGTTGGGAATGCTGTACCGATGCCGCAGCTACTTCACTCCTGAGCAGTTGCTCCAAGTATTCGTCCTAACTTGGAGTACTGCTCTCATATCTGGGGTGGCTCGTCTTCTGTCCAACTATTAGATAGGGTGGAATCAAAGGCATTTCGTCTTATTAACTCTCCTCCTTTAGTCGACAATCTCTCTTCCCTTTCTCTTCGCCGCATGTTGCTTCACTCTCTCTCTTTTACAGGTACTTTAACGGGCAATGTTCAGTGGATTTGACATCCTGTGTACCGCCGGCAAGGCCGTGGGTTCGTAACACACGTCTTGCCCGCGGTGCCCACCGTTTCTCCGTGGATGTCGGTCACACGGGAATAGCCCGTTATAGTACCTCCTTCTTTCCTCACACAGCCAAGCTGTGGAATGCTCTGCCTTCTTCTGTGTTTCCATGCTCTTACAATCTGTCTCACTTTAAAAAGCTGGTTTTCCAGCATCTTCGTGGTGTAGATTAATACAGTACAGGTAGTCGTCGACTTACGACCTAGATTGGTTACGGCCGACCGGTCGTAAGTTGATCTGGTCGTAAGTCGGCCTATGTTATAATTACCTTACGTATATTATACTGTAATGTGTAATGATAATATAATCATCTTTAAGTCATATTTTATCAACATTTTCTTTGTTCATTATTGTTACGGTCGTCAGGTTTAAGTAAATCACTGCATACTACAGTACAATTGGTTTATTATTTACACTGGGGCTGGGGCCAAAACTGTCGTACCGCCGGTCGTAAAGTCGAACAGACGTAAGTCGCATAGGTCGTAATTCGACGACTACCTGTATAACCTTTTTTTCTATATTTACAATTTCTTTCCGTTCTCCCCCCCCCCCTCCCCCCAGGTTCCGTTGTGGGTCATTTGACTTGTGCCCGGGTGGGCTAATACCCGTAAAAAAAAAAAAAAAAAAAAAAAAAAAAAAAAAAAAAAAAACGTTGGTTTGAGTGTGGAAAGACCTATTTTTTTTTTTACACAAAATATGTGCTATTGTATTTTATGATATGTTATGTATCAATTTTATTGTCTCAGCAATTTTTTTTTTTTAAATGCGGTAATAGACTACAGTACAGGTGTCAATCATGCAAATAAATGACTTCAGTTGCCTTTGGATTGTTGGACTAATTTAGAGTTTTACCAAATGGAACAAAGTTGGGATACCTGTGAGATAATCTTGGCTCAGTTTTACCGTATATAAGGCATTTACTATCTTTATGACAGTTACATGGTGGTGTCGCCTGCGCCTCAGTTACTGAGATGGAGTCAGCACTACAGGAGGTATGCTTAGAGAGCTTCCCACTAGGTGATGGTTCCTGGCACACTATACGAGTTGGTCGTCATGGGCATAACCTCATCATATCAGTAGATGACGGTGATGGCTGGCGACGGAACGAAACTTTGTCTTCTCTGCTAACAACGGCCAGACTTACAGACATGCAGCCACTTGTCACTGCACCTCCTTTGCCTATCACTGTGGACAGACAAGGAGTGACTATAGGCGGCATACCAGAACTTGATGAACTTAGCCCAGTGAAAGTTCACGATGATCTCCAAGATGGTAAGCATTGGTACAGTATTTCCTATCTAGTTAGAGTACATAACAAAATGTCGATACTTCAATGTGTGCATTATAATATCAGAAATATTTTGATGAATTATAATAGCCTGTAGTCAAAACCACAAATATTCTACACTTTGTTAATGGTTTTGAAACTTCTCAAAAATTGGATAGGATTATATGATGTAAATGAATGCCATTAGATGTTGTAAAATAATAGGAAGAGATTAGAATGTCTTGGGCTATGATAGGATTAAGTGGATTTATCTGATGGTAAAATTGAGGTCACATCATAATGAGTTTGATCACAATGTTTTTCCTGATATCAATGAAGAAGTAATGAGGTGTTATCGGCTGAGGCTGCATGTTTTGGATGAGTATGGATATATTGTTGAAGACTACAGTGATAGTAGGTAATTCTTAACAGTTTTAGGCAATGATAAGGCATCGATGAAAGTTATATTGAATCCAAAAATTAAAATTGACTGAGACAAATTTTTATTATAGACAACCTGATATTCACACACACACACACACACACAGAGGAATAATAGTTAACAACAGTAATAGGCAGTATAGTAGATTGTGGAAGAAAGTAACAACAGTGTTATAAATTGTGGGGAAGTCAGTGTTGAAGTATGAACACTATGGTTCACTGTTGTTAATCTAGGTGGTTGCTTAAGAAGTGAGTGCTTTCTTTGGAAAAAGGATTCAATGAAAAAATTAAGAAAGAATAAGAGGAACATAGAGGAAGTGTTTATCACAGAACAAGATTAGGAAATGGGGTAGTGTGACCATGTGAATAAAAACCAATGGAGTCAGTTGATTTAGTACTTTTCAGGATCACCGTCATAATGAAATGATATCGGAAAAATTAAAAAATCAAAGTAAATTATTTCCTATTTCCTTCACTGCATTACTTAAGGCTAAAATGCCCAACGAAATTGAAAATTTCATAGAAATTAATTGTCCAGAGAATGAATTTTCAGTCTTCACAAAGGGGCATGGCGACAAATATCTAAAATTGGATGTAGAGTAAATTACTGTACTTAAAAAAATATATATATGGAGTGAATTAACTTCCATTTACTGCAGACCAAAGAGTTTTTTTTTAAAAAAGTACTCTACAGTATTTTATAGGGTGTCACTGAAAATAGTGACATGCGTATTTTTCGGCTTGGAAGACGCTGCATCGTGGAAGACACACCCTGATTTTGGAAATGGAATTCTAAAAAAAAATAAAAATTACGGGTTTTAGCCCACCTGGGCACAGGTCACTGACCCACATTGGGGCCTAAGGGGCGAAAATGTAATAATAATAGTCATGCGCCGGTTAACGTCCTAGATACGTTCTTGGAAACGTGACGTTAACCGAAATGGACGTTGTCCGATCATCACAAACTTTTTATTTATACTTATGTGTATGTGGAATACTATAAAACGTACATATATGCTTTTACTCTTCAATCACTACTGTAATGTGATACAGGTGATTAATTTTTATCTCTTGTGCAAAATACATGACATTTATATTAAAATTATTCACTGTCTTACAAGGATTCCAGCAACGCCGAGCAGATGGGGGAGAGAGAGGGTGGGAGCAAGCGAGGGGGCGTGGGGGGGACGGGAGGTAGTACGTTTGACAGTTGGCACAGGCCCAGGTCTAACGCGTGTATATTTATCAGTTCTTAGGTGACTAAGCTTCTCTCTTATAAAAAGCCAGTGAAATGACTTGGGTGAATATAATTGACATAGCTGGGATTCTTGTAACATACTGATTAATTTGAATATAAACATGCTATAATTTGCACTAGACAAAACAATTTTAGTACCGTGATCAAATTAGTACATGTGCACCCCAGCTTTGCACTAAGAAATCTATGTAAATCTACCCAAAAATACAGTTGAAAAACTTTTTTATAAAATGTACTACAGTACTGTACACTAATGTACAACAATTTTTATCTCTTGAGCAAAATATATGATGTTTATATTCAAATTATTGGCTGTCTTGCAAGGATTCCAGCAATGCAAATTATAATCTCCTAACTTTAGTCTGAGATATTATATAAAATAAAAACTGTAAGCCTAAAAGCCTGGCTGGGGGGGGGGGGGACTGACGGCACTGCCACCCAGCAAGGGGTTGGGGGGGGGGGCGGTTGAGGTGATAAGTTTGAGGCGAAGGTCTCTGTGTGTTTATTTAACAGTCCTACTAAGCTCTCATTTTAAAATGCCAGTGATATGACCTAGGAAAATATAATTAACATATCTGGGATTCTTGTAAGATATTGATTTATTTGAATATAAACATGTTGTAATTTGCACTAGACATAACAATTTTAGTACCGTAATCAAATTAGTACATGTGCAGTCCAGCTTTGCACTAATTTATTTTATGTTTATTTTTGTATGGTGTGTGAATGTAAATGGGTGAAAATATATGAAGAAATTTATGTAAATCTACCCAAAAATACAGTTGAAAAACTTTTTATAAAATGTACTACAGTATTGTACACTAATGTACTACATTTTTTATATCTTGAGCAAAATATATGACGTTTATATTCAAATTAATCTCTGTGTTGCAAGGATTTCAGCAATGCAAATTATATTATCCTAACTTTAGTCTTGAGATATTATATAAAATAAACATAAAGAAATCACCAATCTTTTGTCTGGGTACACAAGGAGGGGAGGTGAGGGGGCGGGAGGTGAGGTGACAGAAGGTCTGGCGTTTGTTTGTTTATTTATTTGAGATAAGATTTGACAGTTGGCGTTGAAGGCCTGCCTGCATGTTTATTTATCATTACTTAATAGTGACTAAGCTTTTCTCATAATTTTCCACCCAAACGACCTGGGTGAATATAACTTACATTGGAGGTATTCTTGTAAGATAGTAATTTTTTGAATGTTTTTTTTTTCAATTTTAATTGTTTATTCCTTGATAGAGGAAGTGGGATCCTAGTGCTGTCACTTGGTACCCCTGTACCATAACACCAGAAGCAATTGGCCAGTGTCACAAGTATATACAGTCATCCCTTGGTTATCGGTCCTAATTGGGACCCCGCCGATAACGAAAGTACAGAACCTATGGGATTTATTCTAATTGGTTCATGCACCCATTTTATGACCATTTAGACCCACTAAATACATATATAATGTTATAGTAAATATCATAAACACACATAGGCATGGCTAAGTTTATCACAAAGTGATGAAAAGGGTACGCTTAATACTGTAGTCCACAAAACATGTAGCTATGCTTTTTTATTTGGTCCCCCGTCATACGAGTCCGTTTTCTCTCGCATCAGGACGCCCGGGTCCTCCGTTTTCTCTCTTAATCTTAGATTGCACCAGAAATTTACTATTTTTAGTAATGCCACAGAATTTGAAATTGCAACGCCAATTGCAACTTGCAATTGTTAAGGCAACTAGATATGTCTGATTACAGCAAATGTGTTATTGTCAATTTTTAGGTGAAAGAGTTTATCCTCAATAGATGTAGGTTAACATTTCACCTGTAGGCAGATGCTTAGAAAAGCCTAAGTAAGGAAGCATATTCCTTTAACACATGATATCTGACCAGTATGGGGAGGATCATCATGTCTCCATCAGGGGGTCGTGGAGTGGTGGTCCAGCAGGCGTCACGTGTTTTTTTTGTTTTTGTTTTTCGGGGGAGAGGGGGTCACGGACGTATAAGCAATCGGACGTTGTTCGGTCGGACGTTAACCAGCGCATGACTGTAATAATAATAATAATAATAATAATAATAAAAAAGAAATACAAAAATGAAAAAAAAATATCAAGAGTGAGAAACAATATACCTGTATGTATGTTATGTTGTCAAAGTAAGAGAAACCATTGAGACCCTGCAGAAAGTCAGATCATCAACCTGGGACTTGGTCACATAGCAGCAGGGTCTACCATTAGACAATACATTCTGCTTCCAATATCTTCCCAGACGGTAGTACCTCCTTGTTTGGTACACTAGCTGCCTACTACCTACACCAGTGAAACCGTTGCTTGATATACAGTCCCTTTTGGCACAAGTACACACACCTCTTTGAATATTATCACTTAGAACGGCTTATCAGTTGTCATTTTCATCAATTTAAAAAAAAAATCTGTATAAGAAGGTGAAGTCTTTAATACAGCACTCACTTTATACACCTGGTCACCTCCACATCTTAGGGGCTGTAGTGTTTACATTCTTTCTCTTGTTTTTGTCGGTATGACAACGACGAGAAATATTTTCCAACAGTAGAAGGTAAGCAAATGTAAACATGTATATCAACCTCTATATAAAACAAAAAATCTTTATTTAAAAACAAAATAAAAGTAAAAAAACTCATTTTTTGCAAAACTAGTGACTGATTGGTTCTACATAATTATAAAACTGAAGAAAATAAGTCCTCCATTGTAGCTGTATTAAAATTAATGTAGAAAAATTAATATGGTTTTAAGTACCGTATATACTCGTCTATAACCCCCCTTCGTATATTGGTTGACCCCGATTTTTTGATCAAGAAGTCGTTAATTTATGATATTCCTCGTTTATAGGTCGACCCAAGTTTTTGAGGGTAAAGGAACAACAAAACCTTCAGAAAAACACTACGTCCTATAAACTTGTTTACCATTTATTATTACGACACTTTACACTGAAATGTGGGTAGTTTCAACAAAAATATTGTATATTTCCCTTCAAGTGTTTATTCAAGTCAATTAGGAGGGAATATTATTGTAATACAATAGTTATTTAACTGAAAACCATTCGAAAAGCGATTACGGTAACATATTTTGAACGAAAGAAAGCAAAAGTCATTGTTTTCGTCACAATTTTATCCCACTTTCCACTGTAATACGTACGTCATTTCGGCAAAAAATATTACATTTCCGTGAATGTATTATATCAACCACAGTATGAATAGAATATCTCTAATATAACAGTATTTTAACCGAAAACTATTAAAAAACGAGTAACATATCTTGAACATCGGAAGGTTTGGTAAAGTCTTTTGTTTTCGTCATGTAGTTTATCCTAATTTACATTGAAATACATCACGTTTCAGCAAAACTACTATTTATTTCTGAGAATATGGAAATGTAATATTTTTGCTGAAATGACGTACGTATTATAGTGGAAAGTGGGATAAAATCGTGACAAAAACAATGACTTTCGCTTTCTTTCGTTGAAAAGATGTTACCGTAATCGCTTTTCGAATGGTTTTCAGTTAAAAACTGTTGTATTACAATAATATTCTCTCCTAATTCACTTGTGATGTAACAGTTTTTTAACTGAAAATGATTCGAGAAACACGTGTACCGTCTAGCTGATACGGCAGAGCCCTGGTCGCGGAGGCTTTGTGTTTGCATCGGCCCTTCTTAAGCAGCTTTTAATTTTAGCGTACGTTGAAATTGTGTTTACCGGTATATTCTTATTTTCTTGCTTCTTATTTTCCAGAAATATGACAAGTTTGTATATAATACAATGTTACGGTACTTTTAATTTACAAGTATTCATTTTTAAAAATACAGAAGACACCAAACAAATACCAGTACTACGGTTATTTGCACGACTCTCCCGCCAAAAAAGACCAAACAGCTGGTACTCTCTCCCTCAGCCCTACCAAAAATAGCCCAACTACATCTTTCTTGTTTATTCTCTTCCAATTTCTCACTTTAACTGGTATTTTTTACTTCATATTGCCTACATCAGATAAACTACAGTAATTGAGGTTAGACACTGTTATAAATTTGATTACCGGGTCCTGGCAGGTGCCTTTAGAACCACCTGACCCTACCAACAGTGTTGCAAGTCAGACAGCATTTTTTTAATCATCCATGTGCACGAGAAAGGATGGATGGATGAAGGCGGCATACAAATATGGCTTAAAAAAGTCTGGAACTTTAGACCAGGGGGACTGTGCAAAGAAAAAAGTCTTCTTGTGTGGGATATGTTTCGGTCACATCTTGTTGACAGTGTTACTGCTGGGATTAGGAAGGAAAACACTGATACAGCTGTGATTCCTGGTGGATTAACAAGTCTTGTCCAACCACTGGATGTTTCCATAAACAAACCATTTAAAGATGTGGTAAGAGTGAAGTGGAACAACTGGATGATAGAAGGCGATAAGACATACACAAAGGGAGGCAACATCCAAGCTCCATCACTAGCAACATTATGTGAATGGATTGTAGAGGCCTGGGATGCAATCAGACCAGAAATTGTGGTGAAATCTTTTAAGAAATGTGGAATTTCGAATGCTCTTGATGGAACAGAAGACGACTTGTTGTGGGATTATGAGCCTAATGAGAGCGTGAATGAGGATGAAGATATTGACGATCCTATGGCTGATGATGGTGTTGATCCATATGACGATGCTGTTCAAGGAGAGGACTGGGAGGAGCTTGTTTGGTGCTGCAGATGATGACAAGGAAAATGATTTTGACGGATTTTAATGAAAATATTCAGAAATATGGTATTGTAGTATTTATTCAAGTCAATTAGGATAGAATATTATTGTAATTCAACAGTTTTTTAACTGAAAACCGTTCGAAAAGCGATTACGGTAAAATCTTTTGAACGACGAAAGAAAGTGAAAGTCATTGTTTTCGTCACAATTTTATCCCACTTTCCACTGTAATACGTACGTCATTTCAGCAAAAATATTACATTTCCATATTTTGAGAATATATTCATTCAGGCACAGTTAAGGTAAAATATACTTGTGATGTAATATTTTAATGAAAATATTTATAAATAATGTATCGTATTTTTCTTTTGTTTCAAATTTATTTAACAAAGATTGATGTTTCAAATTTAATAAAAAAAAATTTATGTATCTATAAATAAACTTTTAAAAATGAATACTTTATGTTTTACATACTCCTGTGCTACCATACCATGCATTTGGCTACTTTGGGCTTGCTGTGATGACGCAAGAGATCTGCCCTGGCAACTGTACCGACACTCACTGCGGGTGGTACGTTGGTGCGTCGTTTCCATTGTTTACTGGTAGTTACTGGTAAATATTTTTCAACCTAACGAAACTATTACCCGTATAGAGGTCGACCCCCAACTTTTTGCCAAAAAATTTGGTCTTAAGAACTCGTGCTAAACACGGGTATATACGGTAATGTTATTTAATGTTAATAAATGGAACAATGGAAGTAGCTAACAATTAAGGGTAAAAAAAGTGAGATCACATATGTAAGTGAGCACAATGTGTAAACATATCGTCATTATTCTACATAAGAATATGAAAACAACACTTATTTACTGTTCATATATGTTTTAATTAATGTTTCTGAATTTCTTTTTGATTGAATTATTGTTTATGTGTACAAATTGAACAATACAATTCATTAATAATACGAAGAATATTAAAACACATGAGGAGACAAGACGTCATTGTTTTTGTTGTTTACAAAACCAGTGACTGACTGGTTCTACATATAAAACTGAAGAAAATAAATCCCTGGTTGTAGCTGTAGTAAAATTAGTCTGGTTGTTTTAAGTAATGTTATTTAATGTTAATAAGTGGAACAATGGAAGTAGCTAACAATTAAGGGTAAAAAAAAAGTGAGATCACGTATGTACTGTAAGTGCGCACATGTGTAAACATATCATCATTACTCTACATAAGAATATGAAAGCAACACTTATTTACTGTTCATATATATTTTAATTAATGTTTCTGAATTAAAAAAAATTCTGCCCACCAGTGGTAATAAAGTTGAAAACACAAAGACAGCCAATGTTGTTGTGTGCGTGTTTTTACTTGGATGATGAAATTGTATTTGAATTTGGAAGATTTTAATTTTGTGGGGTTTTTAGTCTAAATGGGTATCCAAATATGAGAGCCTACTGTAAATAGGTGTCCAAATATGAGAGCCTACATATAAACAAACAAACATTCCTGCATTTGAGACCAGCAGACCTTTAGCAATTCCTCAATAGATGGCGCTGCTGCACCACTGTCATTAGTAAACAAACCACACAGCAGCAAGGGTTTATTTATTTTTTTTTTGCAATATATCAACAATATTAGTTAAATCAATAGTACTGTATAGAGAATACTTGTAATTGTTAAGTACTGTAATGAGGAAACAGTCTTTGTAAGGGGCTGATTTAAAAAACATCTGCTACAACTCATCGACTAGTGTCCTGGAAGACACATGGTAATTTTCGAGGTATATTTTTGTCATAAAAAGTGCGTCTTTTAAGCCGAAAAATATGGTAGTTACTGTACTGTAGTCCATTGAGTAAGGCTTTAATGAAAGACTTGGTTATAGGACATTTGACAGTTTATATATTGTACCTAATTGTTGAATGTGAACTGCATGTTTGTTTTCTTCTTTTTTATTTATTTTTTCAGTTTGTATTGATGATGTCCGAGTGTCAGGTCACTCCCTCCCATTACCACCATATGTAAATGAGACAGTATGGGGCCAGGTGAACACTCTACAAAACCTGGAACAAGGTTGTACTGCCCCTGATTTCTGCACAAACTCCTCCTGTTTGCCTCCTCTGTCCTGCCAGGATTCTTGGAGACATGCAACTTGCAGGTGAGAACTTGAACATGTTGAACCCCCCCCCCCCCCTCTTTTTTTTTTTTTTTTTTTTTTTTTTTTTTCAGGTTATGTTCAGAGCACATTTTCTAGTGCCCTCTCATGTAGGGTGAGCAAAGTGGCTCTTGGGAAGGGTTGCTCAGTCACACAAACAGGACTGGGATTGCACTGCCACCTAGATCCCAGAGCAGAAACGACCATCTTATCTGTGCCACCCATGTGCAGCGCTGTAACTAGAGACTCCTAGCAGTCATCTCAGCATGTCTCTGTCGCCACTCATCTGTCGCCATAGGACTTTTGGGTGTTCGGGTTCTGGTGATGATGGTAAGTATGATGAGCTGGATGATGGTTGCATGTGAGTTGATTTATGTGGTAAGGCGGGGGAGCAGACTGCTCCACACATTTTGGCTCTCCCTTTCCCTGATCCAGTAGTGCAGGTATCTGCAATGACTGGGGAGAGGGAGAGTTGCAATGGACTGCTGATAGCCCAGTTTGTTGGATTTTACCTTAGTAGCCTGTCCATCTTGCATTGCTTTTATCTGCAGGTCTAGTCGTTAGTGTCCCATGATGGTACCTCTTCCACCTATTCCACTATTGGGGTCTTACTGGAGCTCCATAAGCATGTTTGCCTGATGTGGGTTTCCACCACAGATTTTTGGTTCGGGGTTTACTCCTGTAGACTTGTACCTACCAAGGTAGTGGTTGGTAGGTGCCAAGACATGTTCACATGCCAGTGGGCCTATGCGCCGTCCCTCTGGGGCCCACTGCTACTCTGAGATCCCCTGCTGGTCTAGCCTGGGGCCACGAGTCACCCAGTTACCGTGTGTTGCCAAAAGGAAGCACAGCAGGAGTCCTGATGGTGAAGAGGCTGTGTACTGACAGGGGAAGACTTGTCCAAGTTGCTTCCCTGTTCAACCCCCAGGGCTTGAAAGTGACGGTAGCTGAAAGTGGGAGGAAGGAAGTAGTGGCTGCACTTTAACACTAACATAATGCTGTCACACTAGATGCATTACACCACCCTGTGTGCACACACACACACACACACACACACTTACACACACACACACGGGAATTAAGACAACAAGCATCCAGTGAGGGTCTTGTTGTGTGACTGCATGGAGGCAAATTAAATGATCAGTGTTGAGGAGCTTATCGCTTAGCAACACTGGTGCATATTACCACTCCTTTCCACTCCATCTCTCTAATTACCCACATCTTTCTGCTTCTCACTCCATATTTTAAAATGTTCTGTAATGAAATGTTGAAGGGATACAACTTTGCTCATTTATACAAGTATCACAATCTCTCTAAAATACTTTAGGTTTTGTATTTATTCAAGACATCTTCAGGTCATGAGACCCACTAATCCCCTACCCAAGAAAGGGTGACCTGACATTCCATCAGAAGGTTAGTATTATGAGACCACTAATCCCCCACCCTACCTCCACCTGACTTTGAGTCAGAGCCTCTCCCAAAAATACTTGAGCTTTCGTCTTTATTCAAGACATTTTCAGAAAATGCTTTCGATTTTCGACCTTGGAAAATTTTTTCCCAAAACCGAATTATTTTTTTCAATTCCGGCTTTGGAAATGCTTTTCCAAGCAAATTTCAATTCTGGTTATCGGAGAGTTCCGGGTTTGAGGGAGTCCTGATAACGGAGATATTACTGTATTTAACTTTATTCTCTGCAGCTGTCAGCCGGGTCAACAGCTGTTGGGCCATAGGTGCCAGGATGTTGACGAGTGTGTATTCCAGCCTTGTCTACAAGGAGGCACCTGTTACAACCTGAGACCTGGTTACCACTGTGTGTGTGGTCCAGCTCACACGGGAGACAACTGTGAATGGGCCAAACTACCTTCAGACCCTAACCCTTTTACAGCACCAATGGCCATAGCAGCTCTTACACTCTCTGTTCTAGTTATTGGTAAGTCCGATCGTTCTAGTTATATCTTTATTCCGTGGCCATCATCTGTATTTGTGTGTGTATGCATGTTGTGCTTTTCCACCTTACCTGTATCAAGAAAAGGAAACAAGAAATTAATTACATCAGTTCCTTTATTAAAATATGTAAGAGAAAATATGAAAAATCTCTAACAAATTCAAATATAATTGGCACCTTGATACCATTGGTTCCTTTTGCTTGCTTGTATCAACTGGTATTTTAGATACATTTTCTTCAAGTGGTATTCCTTCATCTCAGTGGGGTAACTACGTCCATATCGGTCACTAGAGTTGATCTTTCAAGTTCAAGGATCGCTGATTCTGTAGCAATGAGGCTCAAATTAACCAAATGCATCATAGACATGTGGACAGCGAGTACTTGTGACACAGTCTCAGATGTCCAGTCCTGGTACAACTGCAGCAACACCATAGGACGCCTCCTACCTTCAAGCCGCATATCATATACATTTAAGGTCATGGCATCCTGAGGAGTTGCAATCCTCCCAACTTCATTGTGAAGAACATCAATTGCTGCCACAGTGTTTCGGTTGGGAGAAGCCTTGTAGTCTCCCATACTGTATATTAGACCCTCAAGTAGTATCTCAGAAGTGTTAGGCATATACAGCTGCCCCTCGACTTACGACGGGGTTAGAGACCCAAATCCAGGTCGTAAGTCGAAAATGCTTAAATAATGCATATAAAATCTAAAATGGGTGTCTCTTTTTCTTTTCAGCTCCACAAAACTCTCACTTTTAAGCTTGCCAGCCATTTTAAAGTGAATTACAAACAAAAATTTTGTCAGTACTTAGCGCAATCACTAATGTCGGGACTCGAAAATACGTACAGTGGTCCCTCGGATAACGAGCACAATCCGTTCTAGAAGGTTGCTCGTTAACCGAAACCATTGCTTCAATGGGTTTTTGGGTAATTGGTTCCAGCTCACCAAAAATTGCCTAAATTCAACAAAAAAGGTAGAAAAGTACACTTACTTTGAGGTGTGTATATAGAAGGCTCCTGGATGATGATGATGGGAATTAGAATGAGGGTGGAGGAGAAGGGAGAAGAGAAGGCATTGGGGTGGAAGAGAAGTCACCCCATGGCGCCATTTCACCCATAAAATTTTAGTTCTCTTGATTTAATTCAAGATTATTTTCTTTAAATCAACACTGCACTGCATTATATATTGTCAATATGTAAAATAAATTTCAAAATGACCATTAATTTGCTTGTAAACACAGAAAAAAAGCGTTTAGTTGAAGAGAGTCTCAAGCAAGATGTTACCTCCACTGAAAAGACACAAAGACTGACGCCTGTATGCTGTGTTAGCAGGCTGGATGGCGTGCCACAAACTAGTGACCCTACCTTCAATTATGTTCAATAATTGTTAAAATTACTAAAAAATTTAATATTAAACTTTTAAAATTATTGAATAGTATAAACTTCTTGATATTTACTAAAAGGGTAAAGAATTTAAGCCCTAGAACCGATTACTGTATTGGCGGACTAGTACTACAGCTGGTGGACCGCCAAATGCAAGCTAAAGCATGTGGAGGTTGGCTCGTAAGAAACTCGTTAATCGAGGGATTGCTCGTTAACCGAAGTTAAGAATCTTATGGAAGGTATCTCGTTAACCGAGGGACCATTGTAATTTGACAAAATTTTGGTACGACTGAGGCGGTCGTATGTCCGGGTGGTCGTAAGTCGAGGAGTAGCCGTATCTTATGCTAGAAATGTCAGTTAATTTTAGTTGTCATAAAATAATAACTAATTGGTTGAAGCAAACACCTAGCAGTGTTTAGGCGTATGTAAGGTCGGTTGCTATGAACACTGTTGAACTTCAATTTATTGTGCTTGAAATGATAACCCATCTTGTATACTGTACAGTACCTTTATTTTATGGCTCTTTTGCAATTAATTTTAATCTCTTACATTCTATTCTTCAAGGTTAAAAATCATTAAATTTATTTATGTAAATCACAATCGAAGAAATAATGAGTATCCCATTATTTACCCACCTATATAGTGGTAATTGGTATCCTGTTGAACATTCGCCTTCACCGGTCCCGTGCAGCACGAGGCATGGCTGGACGTTCAGGAGGTGTGGAGGGTGTAACTAGTGTTGTTGAAACCCCAGTTGAAGTACAAGCAGTCACAGACACCCCTCACATTCGTGCTGCGAAGGAAGAAAATGTGTTGCTAGACTCTCTGAAGATCAAAATGCCCACTAAACAGATTCTTCTATCACCTAAAGGTATGAGGTTGATAATTACTCATTAATTTCTTGAAGTACACAAGATCTTGTTTATTCTTGATACAAAAAACATTCATGCAAGATTATATGAATTAGGTAGAAAAAGTTTGACCTTTTAAGAAAAAAATCGGTATTATTGGCAAATTCTGATTTGAGTGTTTTAATGATAATTCAGTTGGTCTTTATTAGAACGAAATATGATTGTATAAAAAGCAATTTGAATTTTCTTCAAGTTAATAGTATACATAGGACCATTTTTCCTCAAGTTGCAGAAATATGATTAAAGTTAAACACTTGTTACTCAGACACTTTCTACTTACTCTTTGTGTAAATGAATGAAATTATGTGATTCTTAAAGAAGAAAACAGTGACTGTCAGACTTGTTTTGTCCCGCCAAGGGAAGGTGAAGGACATTATATATCATGTGCGTCATTTGTCAAGTTTGTGTCTCCACGTGACCCTAAGTTCTGTTTAACATATGGTCACCATAGTATGTGGCTATCTCATACCACAGTCATATTACATCTATCGATTCATACAGTATGTAAGAATGGTACATTTTAATGCAGAAGTAACATATAACTACCACGGTTACAGGCACAAAGCATCTGGTCACTCCCATAGGACCTCTGACTCTTGGGGAGAAGGTAATCACCAAATGCTCCTGCTGTGAAGATGTTAGATGTAAGGAAGCCACCAACAACTCTCCAAGGTGTTCCACAGCAGCAGTCACGACTACAGTGACGGAGGCAGTTTTAGAACACAGAGTGGGCATTGCACAGGTGGATTGTTCTACCACATGCAATAATGCAGTATGTCCAGTGACGTGTTCAAGAAAACCAACAAATGGAGTGCTTCAGGTCATAACCAGTACTGGTATGAGCTCTGTTCGACCTTTACTGGCACAAGATGATCTCAGAGCCTACGCTTATGAGGGAGACGGATCGCCATCTGGATCGCTTTCTTCTACTGTCTTAGGTAAATGTTATAGTAAAGCAGGAGATGAACTGAAGGTGGAAATGTTTGACTCGGGTGTGTATTCATTCAGATTAATACCAAGGAAAATTTTTGATCAGGATGATAATCAAAAGAGGTAAAGGATGATATTTCAGAATCAATTGATAATGAGCAATGAATCAGGTTAGACTTTGGTGGTATCACCCACCTGTGGTTACGTGAGAAGGAGAGTGAGGGGTGAAATAGAAACTATAAAGCCCTTCGTCCCCACTTTTTTATATTGTTTCTGTTTCAGCCCCCCCCCCCCCCCACTTTCATTTTGTTCTGGTTACAAGTAGTATTAAAAAATATGCACTTACAATTTCACGTAATTAAAATCCTAATCAAATTAATTGAAGAATGAATTGTATACCATTTTTCAATTATTTATTACTCTAACGTTCTGACCACACAAGGTCATGTCTGTGCCTTTTGTGATTTATTCTTTGAAGAAGACCCAGTGTGATTGAAATTTTACTCTTTTTCTCATCAAAATTCGTTATTTTGCAAAATAGCTTGCAAGCAGACCAATCTAGCTTGACCTAACCTTAAGGTAGAATAAGGTTAGGTTAGGTTAGGTAAGGTTAGGTTGGAAAACACAGCTGATAAGACAGAACATCTCTACAGTAAAAAAAAAAAAGCCTCTTGACGACGAAACTGTCTTTCAAGTTACACGAGCCAACCTTACCTAACCTAACCTAACCTAACCTTATTATACCTTTTAAGTTTGGTTAAGTTACATTGGTCTGCTTACAATTTGCTGTATTTTGCCAATTTTATATACAGTATTACCCCGCTTTATGCGGTTTTTTTACGCGTGTCCACGTTTACCCGGTACCCTGCCAGACCCGGAATGCTCACTTGACGTGGTGCATGTACTCTTTTACGCGGAGAGCGGCGTGGGCAGGGTGCGCACAAGGTCGCCCAGTCATCAAAACATTACCAAGTTCTTCACCCGCCACCCACCACAGCCGGCCCAAGTCAGCGATAGTGAGGATATGGACTGCATATATATATATATATATATATATATATATATATATATATATATATATATATATATATATATATATATATATATACAGTGACCCCTCGGTTAACGAACTCAATCCGTTCCAGAAGGTCGTTCGTTAACCGAAAAGTTCGTTAACCGAAACCATTGTTTCAATGGGTTTTTGGGTAATTGGTTCCAGCTCACCGAAAATTTCCTAAATTCAACAAAAATGGTAGAAAAGTTCACTTACTTTGAGGTGTGTATGTAGAAGGCTCCTGGATGATGATGATGATGATGATGATGGGATTTAGAATAGGGGTGGAGGAGAAGAAAGAAGAGAAGGCATTGGGGTGGAAGAGAAGTCACCCCATGGCGTCATTTCACCCATAAAATTTTAGCTCTCTTGGTGTAATTCAAGATTATTTTCTTTAAATCAACACTGCACTGCATTATATATTGTCAATATGTAAAATATATTTCAAAATGACCAATAATTTGCTTGGAAACACAGAAAAAAGCGTTTAGTTGAAGAGAGTCTCAAGCAAGATGTTACCTCCAGTGAAAACAGAGAGAGACTAACGCCTGTTTGCTGTGCTAAGCGGCTGGATGCCGCGCATTAAACTAGTCACTTTTCCTTCAATTATGTTCAATAATTGTTAAAATGACTAAAAAATTGAATATTAAATTTTAAAATTATTGAATAGTATAAACTTCTTGATATTTACTAAAATAGTAAGGAATTTAAGCCCTAGAACCGATTAATGTATTGGCGGACTGATACTAAAGCTGGTTGCCCGGTCAGTGCAAGCGAAAACATGTTGAGGTCGGTTTGTAAGAAATTCGTTAACCGAATTTTTGTTCGTTAACCGAATTGAAGATCCTTACGGAAGGCAGTTCGTTAACCGAAATTTCGTTAACCGAGGCGTTCGTTAAACGAGGGGTCACTGTATATATATTTATATATATATATATATATATATATATATATATATATATATAAATATATATATATATGCTGATAACCACCAGGAAAGAAGAAAACACGAAGTTCCCAAGCGCTTTCGTGTAATTCACATCTTCAGGGGTGAGTACAGACTAGTCTGTACTCACCCCTGAAGATGTGAATTACACGAACGCGCGTGGGAACTTCGTGTTTTCTTCTTTCCTGGTGGTTATCAGCATATAACTAGAACACGCGCACCTACAGTGATTTACTTGCATATATATATATATATATATATATATATATATATATATATATATATATATATATATATATATATACAAGTAAATCACTGTAGGTGCGCGTGATCTAGGTATATGCTGATAACCACAAGGAAAGAAGAAAACACGGAGTTCCCAAGCGCTTTTGTGTAATTCACATCTTCAGATGTGAATTACACGAAAGCGCTTGGGAACTTCGTGTTTTCTTCTTTCCTTGTGGTTATCAGCATATATATATATATATATATATATATATATATATATATATATATATATATATATATATATATATATATATATATATATATATGCAAGTAAATCACTGTAGGTGCGCGTGATCTAGGTATATGCTGATAACCACCAGGGAACTTCGTGTTTTCTTCTTTCCTGGTGGTTATCAGCGTATATATATATATATATATATATATATATATATATATATATACGCTGATAACCACCAGGAAAGAAGAAAACACGAAGTTCCCTGGTGGTTATCAGCATATACCTAGATCACGCGCACCTACAGTGATTTACTTGCATATATATATATATATATATGTATATGTATATATATATATATATATATATATATATATAGATATATATATATACAGTCATGTGCCGGTGAACGTCCTAGATACGTTCTTGGAGACGTGACGTTAACCGAAATGGACGTTGCCCGATCATCACATAAACTTTGTATATATACTTATGTGTATGTGGAATACTCTATACTTACATATACACTTTTACTCTTAAATCACTACTGTAATGTAATACAGGTGATTAATTTTTATATCTTGTGCAAAATACATGACGTTTATATTAAAATTATTCACTGTTTTGCAAGGATTCCAGCAATGCCGGGCAGATGGGGGAGAGAGAGGGTGGGAAGCGAGCGAGGGGGCGTGGGGGGGAGGGGAGGTAGTACGTTTGACAGTTGGCACAGGCCCAGGTCTAACGCGTGTATATTTATCAGTTCTTAAGTGACTAAGCTTCTCTCTTATAAAAAGCCAGAGAAATGACCTGGGTGAATATAATTAACAATGCTGGGATTCTTGTAACATACTGATTAATTTGAATATAAACATGCTATAATTTGCACTAGACAAAACAATTTTAGTACAGTAATCAAATTAGTACATGTGCACTCCAGCTTTGCACTAAGGTCATTTATTTCTATTACGTTTCTTTTTAGTATGGTGTGTTCATGTTAATGGATGAAAATAAATGAAGAAATCTTAAATCTACCTAAAAATACAGTTGAAAAACTTTTTTATAAAATGTACTACAGTACTGTACACTAATGTACAACAATTTTTATCTCTTGAGCAAAATATATGACGTTTATATTCAAATTATTGGCTGTCTTGCAAGGATTCCAGCAATGCAAATTATAATCTCCTAACTTTAGTCTGAGATATTATATAAGATAAAAACTGTAAGCCTAAAAAGGCTGGGGGGAGGGACTGACGGAGCCAACCAGTCAGCGAGGGGTTGGGGGGGGGGGGTGGTTGAGGTGATAAGTTTGAGCCGAAGGTCTCTGTGTGTTTATTTAACAGTCCTACTAAGCTTCTCTCATTTTAAAATGCCAGTGATATGACCTAGGAGAATATAATTAACATTGCTGGGATCCTTGTAAGATACTGATTTATTTGAATATAAACATGTTGTAATTTGCACTAGACATAACAATTTTAGTACCGTAATCAAATTAGCACATGTGCACTCCAGCTTTGCACTAAGGTCATTTATTTCTTTTACGTTTCTTTAGTATGGTGTGTGCATGTAAATGGATGAAAATAAATGAAGAAATTTATGTAAATCTACCCAAAAATACAGTTGAAAAACTTTTTATAAAATGTACAGTACTACAGTATTGTACACTAATGTACTACATTTTTTTATGTCTTGAACAAAATATAAAACGCTTATATTCAAATTAATCTCTGTCTTGCAAGGATTTCAGCAATGCAAATGATATTATCCTAACTTTAGTCTTGAGATATTATATAAAATAAACATAAAGAAATCACCAATCTTTTGTCTGGGTACACAAGGAGGGGAGGTGAGGGGGCGGGAGGTGAGGTGACAGAAGGTCTGGCGTTTGTTTGTTTATTTATTTGAGATAAGATTTGACAGTTGGCGCTGAAGGCCTGCCTGCATGTTTATTTATCATTACTTAAGAGTGACTAAGCTCTTCTCATAATTTGCCACCCAAACGACCTGGGTGAATATAACTTACATTGGAGGGATTCTTGTAAGAAAGTAATAAGAAAGTAATTTATTTGAATACCTGTATAAACAAGCTATATTTGCAATAGACATAACAATTTTAGTACCGTAATCATTTAGTACCTGTACAATACAGGTTTGCACTTAGGTCCATTGTTACTGTACAATGTTGACAAAATTCACTAGATAACGTACGCCTGGCCGCACAATCTATAAGAATACACGATGCATATGTGACTGTGCCCGCTCTAGGTCCATTATCTGAATGTTTTTTTTTTTTTTTATTTTAATTTTTTATTCCTTCATAGAGGAAGCGGGATCCTAGTGCTGTCACTTGGTACCCCTGTACCATAACACCAGAAGCAACTGGCCAGTGTCACAAATATATCCAGTACAGTACAGTCATCCCTTGGTTATCGCGCCTAATTGGGAGCCCGCCGATAACGAAAGTACAGAACCTATGGGATTTATTCTAATTGGTTCCAGGCACCCAAGACCCAACCTCAAGTTTCCCATTTTACGACCATTTAGACCCACTAAATACATATATAATGTTATGGTAAATATCATAAACACACATAGGCATGGCTAAGTTTATCACAAAGTGATGAAAAGGGTACGCTTAATACTGTAGTCCACAAAACATGTAGCTATGCTTTTTTATTTGGTCCCCCGTCATATGAGTCCGTTTTCTCTCACATCAGGACGCCTGAGTCCTCCGTTTTCTCTCTTAATCTTACAGTACACCAGAAACTTCACTATACTTAGTAATGCCACAGAATTTGAAATTGCAACCCCAATTGCAACTGGGGTTGCAATTGTTGAGGCAACTAGATATGTCTGATTACAGCAAATGTGTTATTGTCAATTTGTAGGTGAAAGATTTTATCCTCAATAGATGTAGGTTAACATTACACCTGCAGGCAAATGTTTAAAAAAGCCTAATCAAGGAAGCATATTCCTTTAACACATAATATCTGACCAGTATGGGGAGGATCATCGTGTCTCCGTCAGGGGGTCGTTGAGTGGTGGTCCAGCAGGCGTCACGGATTTTTTTTTTTGGGGGGGGGGGGGGGGCACGGACGTATATGCGATCGGACATTGTTCGGTCGGACGTTTACCGTCGCATGACCATTGCCGTGCTATTTAAAGATTAGTACGGTCATTACCTAATACCTGACCATTGTGGACCTTGGCTCACCCTCCTCTGTATATATACACCTTGTTTTGTACTTCCATTTAGTCTGTACTCACCCCTGAAGATGTGAATTACACGAAAGCGCTTGGAAACATCGTGTTTTCTTCTTTCCTTGTGGTTATCAGCATATACCTAGATCACGCGCACCTACAGTGATTTACTTACATATATATATATATATATATATATATATATATATATATATATATATATATATATATATATATATATATATATATATATATATATATATATATATATATATATATATATATATTACCCATAAATACTGTAAGAAAAGAATAAGTAAAAGGAATGTTTCGCAGTGATGACTGATAACGGTTTACACCAGCGCTCTTTGTTTACATCACGTAATCAGTTGAATCGCGCAGTTTCTGTCGATTGCTCTATGAAGTGTCAGTGATTTTTGCTGTTTTCTCCAATTTTGTTGTGTTAGCCATTGAATATGGAAAAGCAAGGTAAGAAGAATGTTTCCAAGAAGCGTTCTGGTGATCGAATTTCCAGTGGTGAACGTAAAAGAAAGGCTATAACACTATTGCTGGAACAAGCTTGAGCAGCAAATCTGTGAGATCATGGCCAAAGTAATATGCACCTAACTCTATTTTCTCCATAAGCCCTGTTATTTTTATTGCGCAAATTTCTACAGCACGAGGTTTCTCAAGAACGCAACTATCGCATTGTAGCAGAAATGACTGTACAGTATAGTCTCGGTTTACGCAGTCAATTAAACCCGTGGAGGTCCGCGTAAAACGAGAAACGCGTAAACGAAATAACGGAACATATGGGATTAATTGAAATAGAGACTAGGCCGACCCCCAGACTACCCCTTTTCCAACACAATACGTATGTTGTAGTAAAAATAACATCTTAATTTTATGATGGTATGCACACACAATTAATACTTCAGAGAAATATAAATAATATTAGGTTTTTTAACACTTACCTTAGTAGAAGAAATGGCTGGGCACACGGGGATGGGGTGTTGGTTCCAAGGCAGATTTTGGCCCTCGCCTGTATCACTTGTATCACTATCCACCACAGAGGCTTGCAGGGCCTCTTTGTCAAACCCCTCAAAGTCCATATCCTCACTATCACTGACTTGGGCTGGCTGTGGTGGATGGCGGGTGAAGAACTCGGTAATGTTTTGTTGACTGGACGACCTTGTGCGCACCCTGCTCGCGCCGCTTCCCGCGTATTTGATGGAATGTACCGCGTAACTAATAATTGCCGGTCTGGCCAGGTGCCGCGTAAATGACCAAACGCATAAAGGAAATCTGCAAAAATCCAGACTATACTGTACTCTCGATTTAACGGAATCCAATATAACGAACTCTTGATTTAGCGGAAAGAATTTTTGACGAGCATTCTTTATACGAGAATTCGATAATATGAGGTTAAAGAATTTGCACCTTATTCGCTAAATGAGCGATATTGTTCAATGATACCAGAAGCGAATACCCTGTACAGTGATGACCACTTGGGTTAGTTATACAACAGATTTTTTCCTGTCAAAAGGCCATAATTTTGAGCAACATATTACTGAACTGTACTCACTTTGTACTCAAATGTACTCCTCTAAAGGGCTAAAAATTTTATCTCTTGTGCAATGCAAACTATGTGATGTTTACACTCAAATTAATTGCTATCTTGCAAGGATTCCAGCAATGCAAGTTATATTCTAGTAAGTTCAATCTGACATTTTATAAAAGAAAAACTTTAAGCCTAAAACTACCTTCACCCTGACTGGGAGGATTGGGGAGGTAGAGGTAAGGTGTTGATAGCTGGGTGGAGAATGTTACCAAGTGCATAGTTAACAGTCAAATAGAGGGAGTGTGGAGAATAGATAATGAACCAGCCCTCTTCGACTCTCACTCCGATAACCTGTACCTCCAACAGATCTCTGGGCTTGATTAATAGTCATTCATAATTCAATGTTTGAAGGACCAGTGTATAAAACACGTTTATTATAAGATAATAATAAGGATTCCTATGCAACTTTTGTGGAGAAGGAACATTAAATCATGAGAATTGACCATCACCTACTTGGCTTTGAAGCTACTTTGAAGCCTGATAGGATACTGATGACAGTTCTGACTGAAATCAAGATTAGTAATTATTAGTTCCAGTTATTGAATTAAAACTTTTATTTGAGTGCACTAATCATATTTCATATATTCTAGATGATCAGTGCCAAGCGCCCAAATATTTACTTTTTATTTTGAATTAACTTGTGTAGTAACGATACACCAAAGTTATATAGTAAGTTTCAGTGTACTGAACCACCTTGATTTCTACAAACCTATCTATGGCCATAAATAAGATTCATAGATATAATTATTAACTAAGTACAGGGTACTAACTCATAATCCCCTATACCAAGCTAATTGTTACTTATCTTTGAGGTGTGTGTGCAGTGCTGGATGATATTTACTCACTAAATTGAGTAAACTGTCTGTGAGAGAATTTGTGTTTCTTCCACTCCAGCTGTTTCAGCACTGATATGGCTACCCCCTCTTTGAGCCCCCTGTCATTTTACACTGACATCTGTTGGGGATACTAATTACCCAATTAATTCTTTAACTATAATAATAATTTTCATATTGATTTATTACTAACAAATATGCAATATTTACCGAGTTAATTATTAGTTATTCGGTAGAGATTAATGTAGCTCGTTATTATTTATTGCAACTCGTGAATTTAATTTAACATTCGTAATCAACAAACATGATTGCGTTGGTTACTCATATTTTTCCTGTTTTTGTTTTGACTTAAGGAGTAGCATGTTATATTATGTACACTAGCTTCTCCTGTCAGGGATAATTTTTCCCATATAAACATCACCATATCCCTATTTATTATACAGTTTCAGTCTTAAACTAATTTTACCCTTTCCTGTCAGAGAATTGTGACAGGGAGATAAAGTTTTTCGCTTGTAAAATGTCAGTAAATTGACTTGGCAGATTATAACTTGCATTGCTGGAATTCCTGTAAGATAGTGATTAATTTGAGGGCAAGCATCCCATAATTTGCACTAAACAAAAATTTTAGTAATTAATTTAGTACATTTGAGTTCAGGTTTGCCCTTAGGAGAATTAATTCTTTTACTTTTTTCACAATACAGTCGTGCTCCGGTTAACGTCCAACCGCACAACGTCCGATCGCATATACGTCCGTGCCCCCCCCCCCCCCCCCCCCCGAAAAAAAAATACACTTCCGTGACGCCTGCTGGACCACCACTCCATGACCCCCTGACGGAGACACAATGATCCTCCCCATACTGGTCAGATATTATGTGTTAAAGGAATATGCTTCCTTACTTAGGCTTTTTTAAGTATTTGCCTACAGGTGAAATGTTAACCTACATCTATTGAGGATAAACTCTTTCACCTACAAATTGACAATAACACATTTGCTGTAATCAGACATATCTAGTTGCCTCAACAGTTGTAACCCCAGTTGCAATTGGGGTTGCAATTTCAAATTCTTTGTCATTTCTAAGGAATAACAAAGTCTCTGGTGCACTCTAAGATTAAGAGAGAAAACGGAGGACTCAGGCGTCTGAAGCTAGAGAAAATGGACTCCTATGATGGGGGACACAAGCACTCACACGTGCCACTCATACTGACAGACTTGACACTCACTTACTTGACAAGTCTTACCAACCATTAGTTGTGTACGTTATCTAGTGAATTTAGTCAATATTGTACAGTACAAGTACATTGCAATACAGTGGTCCCTCAGTTAACAATGGACCTAAGTGCAAACCTGTACTGTGCATGTACTAAATGATTGCGGTACTAAAATTGTTATGTCTATTGCAAATATAGATTGTTTATACAGGTATTCATATAAATCACTATCTTACAAGAATCCCAGCAATGTAAGTTATATTCACACAGGTCGTTTGGGTGGCAAATTATGAGGAAAGCTTAGTCACTCTTACGTAATGATAAATAAACA
Source organism: Homarus gammarus (assembly GCA_958450375.1). Taxonomy (NCBI): domain Eukaryota; kingdom Metazoa; phylum Arthropoda; class Malacostraca; order Decapoda; family Nephropidae; genus Homarus; species Homarus gammarus. Next base: position 1,334,618 of record CAUDMG010000835.1, read on the forward strand.
CGCAGGCAGGCCTTCAGCGCCAACTGTCAAATCATATCTCAAATAAATAAACAAACACCAGACACTGTCACCTCACCTCCTGCTTCCCCCCTCTTCCCACGCTCGCTGGCCACCTCCCTCCTTGTGTTCCCAGACAAAAGATTGGTGATTTCTTTATGCTTTAAGGTGTTTATTTTATATAATGTCTCAGACTAAAGTTAGGATAATATAATTTGCATTATTGTAATCCTTGCAAGACAGGAGATTAATTTAAATATAAATGTCATATATTTTGCTCAAGAGATAAAAATTGCAGTACATTAGTGTACAACACTGTAGTACATTTTATAATATAAAGTTTTTCAACTGTATTTTTGGGTAGATTTACATAAATTTCTTCATTTATTTTCATCTATTTACATGCACACACCATACTAAAAGAAACGTAAAAGAAATAAATGACCTTAGTGCAAAACTGGAGTGCACATGTACTAATTTGATTACGGTACTAAAATTGTTATGTCTAGTGCGAATTATAGGTTGTTTATATTTAAATTAATCAACATCTTACAAGAATCCCAGCAATGTAAATTATATTCACCCAGGTCATTTCACTGGCTTTTTATAAGAGAGAAGCTTAGTCACTTAAGAACTGATAAATATACACACGTTAGACCTGGGCCTGTGCCAACTGTCAAACGTACTACCTCCCCTCCCCCCCACGCCCCTCGCTCGCTTCCCACCCTCTCTCTCCCCCATCTGCCCGGCATTGCTGGAATCCTTGTAAAACGGTGAATAATTTTAATATAGACGTCACGTATTTTGCACGAGATAAAAATTAATCACCTGTATCACATTACAGTAGTGATTTAAGAGTAAAAGTGTATATGTACGTATATAGTATTCCACATACACGTAAGTATAAATACAAAGTTTATGTGATGATCACACAACGTTCATTTTGGTTAACATCACGTTTCCAAGAACGTATCTAGGACGTTAACCGGCGCATGACTGTATGTATTTAGGATGGTGTGTGCATGTAAATGAGGAAATATAAATGAAGAAAGTTGCGCATATCTACCCAAAAATACGAGTTGAAAAACAACCATAACACTTTACAGCTTGGCCCAGTAGCCTGATGGTTGCTGTAATGAGTCTAACTTGGCTACAGTGCTGCTCATTTTACGCAGCCTAGTAGGCGGAACAAGCAGAGACGTGGTCCGTGACGTCTCTCATGACGTAGATGTGCAGAGATGTGTTTGTGAGTGACTCGGCCAGGCCGTGCACCCCTCCCCTACCTCCCTACCATCCTGCCCCCAGCCAGATGCGCAGAGATGTGTTTGTGAGCCACTCAGATAAGCCGCACACCCCTTCCCCAGGCACCCTCTCCCTTCTCGCAGTGTTTGAATCTGCTATCCCAGTTTGTCCGCTCGTACTGAATCCCATCTATTTACTGTCATCGCTATACTCGGTGCTTGGAAACGCATCCCTATTTAATCCATGTATTATTCCCTCCATTATACAAGTTTTCGCCGTGTGAGCAGACTCCAAGTAACGTGTCTACTCGTATCATCGAGATTTTACTGTAGTTTGCCAAGTTGAGATAAAATCCGTTCATATGCTCACTCCTACGGAGATACCTCAGACACATGATATGTACCTAGAAACATTAGAAACCTTATTCATGGCTTACATTAAACTATGGGGGTTCAGGATTTGTTATCAATTTTTTTTATACTAGTAATTTCCAAACTTCCAATTGATAGCTGCACCCTTTTGACTTTATCCCCCACACCACTTCATTTCTGAGACTTCTGAGAAACTTTCAGCATGATGTCTAAGCATAGTAGTTAGTTGACCAGGATGTAGTCCAAAAGGTAGCAGTGAACGACACATACGGTCGTGGCAGGACACGGCTGAACAGATGTGAACAAACTCCACGTGCCAAGCAGCACATTTGACGTGGAATTTAACAATCGTGTTTGATGTATCAAACTACTTTGCTAAATCGAGTGAAAAAAACAGAAATTCAATTTAGTGGAAATTTAAAGGAATCAAGCTCGATTGATAAATTGGATTTAGCGAAATTTCCATTTAACGGAAGGGGGTGGCTCAAATTAGTCTGTTATATCGAAAATATTTTTTACATACACTGTATTACCTTTATAAAATATCTTGCTGCCTCTGAGTGTGTGGTGGTGTTCTTTAACTTGCTGTTCATCTCAGGTTTACAGACAGAATCAATGGAAGATGACAGCCCCAAGCCTCTTGTGCCTGAATATGGTGAGGTCCTCGACCTTCTCAAGAGCCTTCCAGATGCCCCGAACTGTTCGACACTAAGCCAAGACTGCCGTGCTGGTCGTACTACCCAGAAGACAGTTGGTGGGTCAAAGAGCCCTAAAACAAAACAAAAGGAAGTGAACATTACTTGAGGGGGGATAAAAATAAAACTCTAAGTTGCCAAGCAGAACAGAACCCAGATATAAGTGCACACATGTAAGGACAGTCATGGTCAAAATTTATATATGATCATGTTCTGTGATTAACCTTCAACATGTGATTTGGTAATAAACAGCAGTTTCTCCAAAGCCATTTAGCCAAGAAATTGTTATTGTTGTAAAATAAGTTCTTGACCTTTCAGTGACCATCTCTGGTTAATGATATTTTTTTTTTTTTCAGCTCAAAAGTACCCTCCCCTAAGTTTAAGTCATGTGCAAACTTAGATAATGACACAAAAGATAACGAGTGAAGGATATTGCATACACTAATTTTATTCGGCAGTGTCACGAACGATGTTTCGACCACTCTTTAGCTTGTCAGTTTTTTATAAATTTAAGGTTTGATTACAACTAAATTTTGAATAAGACACTATTTTGTTGATAGTTTGATAAACAAACTTTAGCTTAGCAAAAATCCATGCATCACTACACTGAAAGTTCTGTGAGAGGGAATCCAAGGTGTTTATACATTTATATTACTTCACCAGTAAATTGTACAATATAATTAGTGTTTTGTTGTCCTAAGGCAGTAACAAGGGTGTGGTGGTCAAGTGGATACAGAGTTTTAATTCTTGTCTTAATGAATTGCTTCCTAATTTTTGTTGGAAATTGAAGGCGTCGAGTGTCATGCCGACCCCATTACCTCCTTGTGTACGGAGATTTAGAATTCAGGGTGCTATGTACACACTTCCCCTGACAAGATTAAAACCTAGGTGACCCATTTTCACTGACATTAAAAAGAAAAAGAATGCGTAGTGAACACCAATGTTGAATTTATTGATATTTAATGTTTAGTAAGCTCTGGTACTAAATGAAAAAAATAACCCTGTACTATAACTTTCGGTGTTTTAGTTTAATTAATATCCTATATCAATCACCAATTATATCACTGACGTCTCTATATAATTTTGATATTTCTCTTTTTGCTTACCAATCTTACTCAGTTTTTATTCAATTGTTTTTCTACAATTATGAGCTGCCCCTAGGAGAGTCCCTGGTAGGGTCTCTGGAGGAACTTCCCCTGGTAGGGTTCGTGGGGGTGCCGCCCCTGGGAGGGTCCCTGGAGATGCCACCCCTGTGACTCCCCGTGGGGGCTCCACCTGGGACCTCCCAGGGGGTGCTGCCCCTGGGAGGGTCCCTGGGATGCCCCTGGGGTTGCTGCCACTGGGAAGGTCCCTAGGGGTGCCACTCCTGGGAGGGCCACTAGGGGGTGCCACCCCTGGGAGGGCCACTAAGGGCACCACCCCTGGGAGGGTCCCTGGGGGAGCCAATCCTGGGAAGGCACCTGGGGGCACCATCCCTGGGACACTCCCTGAGCTCACTGCCCCTGGGGGCACCAACCCTGGGAGGGTTCCTGCTGGCACCGCCCCTGGGAGGATCGCTGGAGGCGCTACCCTTAGGAGGGCCCCTGGGTGCACCACCCTATGGTGAATAAAGCAGTTGATAAAATGGAGAATGGAAAGGTGGCTGGTGTAATTACAGAACATATCAGATAATATAGGTGTGTCAATGGAATAAAAGTCAAAATGCCTGAGAGTGATTGTGGTGAAAACAAAAGTATTGATTAGTAGTATGGATGAGGAAACTGCAATAGAGAGTGGAAAAAGGCCATTTCCTGTCTGTGAAAAGGTGTTGGCAGCAACTCAATAATATGTAGTGAGTGTGGAAGGTGTGCACACTAGGTACATTGGAGTGGATGGCTGACTGCAGGATGTTGCTGACTTTAAAAAGAGTTCTGTTTACATAAATAATCATTGGCTATGTCACTGAATTCTGTTAAATCGCTGGGTGACATGGTTAATGCTGGTTAGGGTGCTGAAGCCAGAGGTGGCTGGAAGAAGTTTAGGGAAATTGCTTCCTTTATTGATGGCAAGGAGACCTTCCTGCCACATAAAAGGAAATTTGTATACAGTACAACTAGAGTGAGAGGTGCGATCTACTGTATGCAGGATTGAACAAGCTGAAATGAGAATGGTGAGTTGGATGTGCAATGTGACACTAAAAGATAGGAAACCCTGTTCAGGGCTAAGGGAGCAACTTAAATTAAAAGTACAGTACTGTACAGTAATGTTAAAATTTTGTGTAGCGGTAGGCTGAGATGGTTTGGGCATGTAGGGTGTGGAGGAGATCAATTGGGTCAAGAAATGCATGAATCTAAATAAGGAGAGGGTAGCAGTGACATAGCATGGTCTTTGTACAGGGGGGCAAAGGATTATTAATTTACGACTAGAATGTCACTCAGAACAAAAATAAATAAAATGCGTAAGTATTATATTAATTTAGTTCTAATTCATCACAGGACTGCACAACTGGCATCAGGTTTTTTTATTAGGTATACATTTCCTTATCTTTTACACTGATGAATTTGGTGTTTTTTCTAGGAAGGCATCGGTACCATCCTTATCACTGGAAACAGAAACTGGAGTGATATAATTAAATCCGAGTGAAGCTTCTGGTTGTGTTTCAGATGAAAGTTGCTGTCAAACACACTACAACACACAAAGCATTCCACCTTCGTTCTTTTTTGTTTCGGTGATATAAAGGAGGTGTGAAGTCACACGTAGTCCTGAAAGTAAAACAAACAAAACTTGCATTCCCATCACTGTTACAGGGACTCATTTCCTGGACATTATATTCGACAACCAGTTTACATGGAAGCCACATATTCGTTACCTCAATGAGTCTTGCCAACATGCTCTCAAGTTATTGAGAATCTTGGGGCACACGTAGTGGGGTACTGACCTTGGAACTCTGCTACAACTTTACCACATGCTAGTTACCCAAACTAGATTATGGGTGTGAGGTGTACTCCTCAGCCACTGAGGCTAGACTCAAAACACTGAATTCTATTCATCATGCTGGGGTGCACCTGGCGACCTGTCCCTTCAGGACTTGGCCAATCCCAAGTCTACTGGTGGATGCGGATAAGTCACCTCTTGATCTTCGACGTCTGTATCTCCGGGTGAAGTTTGGGTTTCACCTCTGCCGTCTGCAATCTGTAACCAACACTTTAGTTGATGAGACTATGCCCTTATATTACACTCAGTATCCAAGCCTTCCACAACCTTTCAGCTTCAGCTCGTGGATTCTCCCTGAAGTTCAAGTTTGTCAGAAATTTTAACAAGAGGAAGGAATTACTCCTTCATTGTGTGGTTCATTCTCTTTTTTTTTTTTTTTTTTTTTTTTTTTTTTTTTTTTTTTTTTTTAGGGCATGCCTCCTCCCACAGAGGGACTATCCCTGTTTAGTTTACACCGATGGTTCTAAGTTGGATGCAGGGGTGGGTTTAGTTTACACCGATGGCTCTAAGTTGGATGCAGGGGTGGGTTTAGTTTACACCGATGGCTCTAAGTTGGATGCAGGGGTGGGTTTTGGGGTAGTCTTTCCCAACTTCTGTTGGGACAGTAGTCTCCCCATTATGGCATCTATTTATATAACAGAACTTTCAGTATTTTGCTTGCCCTCAATATTATTTTTACCTATCTCATAGCGATTTTACAGTTTTTAGTCATTTTTGCAGTGCTCTCCAGGCCTTAGCTAGTGTCTCATTACCCCATCCCTTGGTTGTGGCTATTTTACAGTGGCTGTTTTTCATCCAACTTTGGGGTTGGATAGTCAGTTTTTGCTGGGAGTTGGCCCATGTTGGAGAGAAGGGGAATAAGCATGCTGATATTGTGGCAAAAGTTGCTGATTTTTGCCCTGTAGCACATCATTCCCCTCTACCTGCCTCTGATATGAAGACAGGAATAAGAGCTGCCATTGGCTTGAGTAGGCAATGCAGGTGGGATGCCGTTGGAGCAAACAAGCTCCGAGACATCAACCCTGCTTTGGGTGCCTGGGAATATCAAGGACTGTCCCGCCGCCGGGAGACTGTTTTGGCCCATCTCCGCATTGACCGTGCATGACTGACTCATGGTTTTTTAATGGAGAGGGCTTCCCCCTCCCCATTGTAATGACTGCCTGGTGCCATTGCATGTTAGACACCTGGTGGAGTACCCCAGCCTCAGAGATCTTTGTCGTAAGCACCTCTCCCGGTGTCGGAGGGACGGGGGGAGACAGGTCTCTCTTTGGTGCTGGGGGAGGGAGTGGAGGGGATTTCTTCGTGGAGGAAGCCGGCCTTCGACACAAACTGTATCTCAATTTGACCATACAGATTTATAAATTTATATACATAAATATCAAATTTATAGCAATCAAACCACTTACAAAGGTACTGTAGGGGACACCCTACAAAATCTCATGATCATGCTCTCATGCTGATTGGGCATCAGAATGTAGCCAACCAGAGGCAAGATCAAGCACTTTTTCCTGATCCTGACGCTGATTGTCTATCATACCAGCCGTAAGAAACCGCCAATTTTAGATCACTTCTTCGCCGGCCACAGCAAGCAACGACACCTTTCTACGAGCTTGATACTTAACTGCAGCTTCCAGCACTCTGCTGTTATGCTATAAGCAAAAACTTTATTTTTGTAAGATAAGAGTTTATCTTCCCTGTCTCCTACTCGAGCATCACCATACCATAGTGTGTACTGTATTGACAAAGAGCGAAAGAGAAAAGACAAGCATACACACCTGTACCTTATCTTGATTTATTTCGGTGATCATGTACTGTACCGATTAATTCCCAGGACTCATTTACCATGACTAAACTCACATCCTTGTTACGACACATCATCTGGTTTATGTAATTGTTGCCATCCCACTTAAACAGTTAGATTACATTAGGTTAGATTTGGTTATATTGTCTGGGCTAATACCTGCATGTAGAAAACACCGACTCTTCGACCCAGTGTAAGGGGGCTTATTTTAAGGTTTCTCTGTATTTAAAACTCTTATTTCTTTTATTTATATCTGTATTATATTTGTGTAAGAGAAGGTAGAGGAGTTATCTTTTCTTGTGTATATACAGTATAGTCTGGATTTACGCGGTTTTTGTTTACTCGTTTGGTCATTTACGAGGTGCCTTCCCAGAAGGAAATGTTTTAATTATGCGGTAAATTTGGTAAATTACGCGGCTAGGTCCAGACGCGCCGCGCCATTTTTTACTGACGCTGTCCATTCTTGACCATACGCGGGAAGCGGCGCAGTGAGTGGTGCGCATTAGGCCGCTCTTACGTTATCGCTGACATCATGTGACGTATCGGACTGTGATTGGGCCACGCATCCTTACCACCCACGCATTCCCTCCGCCGCTAGCTGTGATTGGTCTCTTGTAACATGACGTGCCCTGCCGCCAGAAGTCGCTGACCTCTCCGGGCCTGTCTCATTGTTCTCAGTCCGCGTATGCAATTCTCTCTTGTGCCCACTATTCCCCTCAATGGCTTCCGTTGGACCCCCACTACCCGAAAAAACCTTGAATTACCTGGACCAAGCCATGATTGTGTGAAGGAAATTGAGTTGGGGGAGAAAATTAAGCTCATCCTTGACAACGACCCAGACAAGCATCGGTACGAAGCGTCTAATAACCTTCTGTCGAAAGTTATGGAGCCGTATATCCAGATTTATCTCGACAACAACAATGCTAGTCGTCAACGTAGTATTGAGGACTTCCTCGCCCGCAACCCACCACAACCACAGCCAGCCCAAGTTAGTGATAGTGACAGTGAAGTTATGGACTTTGAGAGGTTTGTCTGGGAGGCCCTGCAAACCTCTGCGAGTAGTGAAAGTGATTCACCGGAGGGCAACTAATCTGCCCTCTTCCTCGGAACCAGCCGCCATCCACGTGTGCCGACCCAGCTTTCCTACTAACGTAAGTGTTAAAAAACCTAATATTATTGATATTTCTCTTAATTATTAATTGTGTGTGCATTACCATCATAAAATTAAGATGTTACTTTTACTACAACGTAGGTATTGTGTGTGAAAAAGTGGAGTTTGGGGGTCGGCCCAGTCTCTATTTCAATTAATTCCATATGTTCTGTTATTTCATTTACGCGTTTCTCATTTTACGTGGACCTCCACGGGTTCAATTGACCGTGTAAAAGCAGACTATACTGGACAGTGGTCCCCCGATTTACGCGGTCAATTGAACCCGCTGAGTAGCGCAGTCCTTAAAATATGAAACCTGGCAATCCTCCAACCACTGAGTAACCAACTTAGCTGTGTGGCAGGCAGCACCGTCCTGCATGAACACGTCAGCGCATGTTTTCTCAAACGAGTCAGGCAGAACGTCACAGAGAAGCTCGAGGTACACACCCTGGTTAACTTTAATGATTTTTCAAGCACAACCAACTCACCAACACCGTAATAAGTGAAACAACCCCATACCATCACTGAATCAGGATGCTTGACCGTCTTCACAGTGTACCTGGGGTCGAGCGGGTCAGAGTCTGGCCGGCGGTACACCCTATCGTGACCACAACCACTCACTGTAAACGTGGCTTCATCACTCCACAGGACGGTCCTCCACTCCTGAAGGGACCAGACACTGTACTTCTTCGCAAAAGTGATCCTCTTCTCCTTCTCGGCAGAAGTCAGCAGGGGCTTACGGCGTGGTCGGTAGGCGCAATAACCGAGATGGTCATGAAGAAGCTGCTGCACCGACCTTAAGGAGACGTGACCCAGGAGTCCTGGGTTAGCTTGCTTTAATTCCTGGGCCGTGAGCTTAGGATTAGCATTAACTTGCCTAGCAATCACCTTCCTGGTTCTAGGAGACGTAAGCCGTGGTCGCCCAGACCTGGGTTTAGGGGTAGGCAACTCTTCCTGGCTGTTTGCTTCAAACTCCGAGATGAATCGGTACACTGACCGGCGGCACACACCGGTTAATTCAACTATTTCAGTAACTTTATGATTAGCCTTGTATAAACCAATCACCTGTGCAATATCCTCACTCTTAGTAACTCTCCTGGACATCTTAAAGACCCAGAAATCACACGATAAAGCACTGTAACTCAGGTGTAAAATCACGGCACGTGGTGCTCACATGGGTACAAAATCCTCCACCCACGCAACCTAAACAAAGACTGAGCGGTTGTTGCTATGTGACATTTGTCGCCTAAGGGTTCCAGATGCCATTAGAATTGTGACTAAATATTTCTGATTAAAATTTATCCCTATCTTGAGGGTAAAACGATTTGTGCTAAAAGTGATGACTCAACCCAATTTGTGCCCTAATTTTCTGCGTAGACTGTGTATGTATATATATATATATATATATATATATATATATATATATATATATATATATATATATATATATATATGTATATATATATATGTAACCGGTCGGAATTTACTGGACTTTAATTTCTCACTTGACTTGGGGTTTATTTAAAATTAATAGATGGTAATGGCAGTGGAAGCGCCCCTTTGAGAAAAATCCCGAACCAGCACAAGAACACTTAAATCTACTAAACAAATAAATTGTCCGTGACCCGTGGAAGGATAGCGTCTGTGACTGGGATGAATGAGACACTGTAAAATTTAGACACTTATATTCCCTCCAACACTACAAACACAATCAAATAATGGTACACCAATATGCGCACCTCTTAACTGGAACTTAAACACTACTCTGGGGAATAAAAGTTATACAGGATCTAGAAATTATTAGAAACTCAGGCAACAATAAATTTGGAGTATTAAGAAATGTTGCTTGCACAATGAACAGGCCTTAAGGGCACTCAACAAAATTATATCAGTCACTGAGGAAATGGTAATAAAAATAAGAAATTAAATACTCTACAATGAATAGGCCTTAAGGGCTTTCAGCAAAATTATAGCACCCCAACAGATGCACACTTCCTAACCTAACCTAACCACTACTCTGGGGAACAAGGTTATACCTGAGATCAGAATTATGAAGAACAATCAGAGGCATTAAAAGAATCAAATCACAGTATCACTCTGGTTCCACTTGATGGCACAAACATTCAAAACAATATTATCAAAATTATCTAGAAACTATTAAACTACACCCGTAATAAGGGAGGGAAAATGTTCCTCTAGGTATCTCCTAGAGACCTAGACTCACGGTCTCAGTGTGTGACCATTAGTTTACTCAGATAGCCTCAGTGTACTCCCAGTGCGTCCATAAAGCGGAAGGGAGTGAGCCAATCAGACCTTGTACAGTTGAGAGAAGCTTTAGCTTCCCGTTAGCAAGAGGGTTTCACTAGCTGCTCGGGACATGTGGGGTTGTGCACCGGAGTGGTAAGAACTGATCACCCACTGCTGATGCTGGTCCCGCGTCGTTTTAGTTGTCGGGAGCACTCGTTCACTCGAGAGATCCTTTGCTACCCTGCTAAACAGTGACAGGCCTACACTGATCGGTCCAATGGCGACAATCGCCACCCTCAATCATCAACGGCAGTCTCAAACGGCAGTCAATCTCTCGCAGTCAACTCCGGTCAACTCCAGTCAAGTGGGTTCTGACGGAAACCCTGAAATGAACTCACTGTTAGCTCTAGTTTACTTTATCACTGCCCTATCTAACCCTGTCTGAGATCGAATGACTTACTTGTTATACTGCAATAGCGTAGCACAGGTGACTAGGCCACGTGACTATTTCTGTGACGGACGCGCAGGGACGTCTTGTCTGTGTGAATGCTTCTCGCGACTGAGGCCTAGCCAGCGTCGCGTCTCTTCTCAAGGCGTTAGCTTGGGTCTACGTGACATATTTTCCGCCTAACTAATAACTCCTTGGGACACCCGTAACATTATTCAGACTGATAAACGATCTATAATAATTTCAAATTCAATAATAGTCCCTTACTTCATGAATCGCATCATTAATAGTTCGGTGAATTACATTTAATATCATATAGGCCTAGTTCCACCATCTCTCGCTGTGAGCAGGAAGAGCTCTCTCCCCTCAGATGACCTTGAACGCTCAGTATCGCTAATGACGGGGCATTTGAAATTACTCTGAAATTTCTGAATATTACATATATATATATATATATATCATATATATATATTACATATATATATATATATATATATATATATATATATATGTACAATAACTCGCTGTAAAATTAACTAAACACGACCTCTTTAGTACACACACACACACACACACACATGCTCTCAGTTCTAACCAAATATTCTGTCATTATAATTGAGTTAAAGTTCAAGATATTGATTTGTAAAGGATTTATTATTACTTATTATAATTAACTCAGATTTATTTAGTTTATTATGTTGATTTTGACAGAGATGTTCATTTGACTGATTGTTCATGAATCTTATAATTGTTTACGAAGAACCATCAGTAGCTATAGGGACGGTGGCCATCAACAGTGGTAGTTCGCTGTAGGGACGGTGGCCATCAACAGTGGTAGTTAGCTATAGGGACGGTGGCCATCATCAGTGGAAGTTAGCTGTAGGGACGGTGGCCATCAACAGTGGTAGCTAGCTATAGGGACGGTGGCCATCATCAGTGGAAGTTAGCTGTAGGGACGGTGGCCATCATCAGTGGTAGTTAGCTGTAGGGACGGTGGCCATCAACAGTGGTAGTTAGCTATAGGGACGGTGGCCATCATCAGTGGAAGTTAGCTGTAGGGACGGTGGCCATCATCAGTGGTAGTTAGCTGTAGGGACGGTGGCCATCATCAGTGGTAGTTAGCTGTAGGGACGGTGGCCATCATCAGTGGTAGTTAGCTATAGGGACGGTGGCCATCATCAGTGGAAGTTAGCTGTAGGGACGGTGGCCATCATCAGTGGTAGTTAGCTGTAGGGACGGTGGCCATCATCAGTGGTAGTTAGCTGTAGGGACGGTGGCCATCATCAGTGGAAGTTAGCTGTAGGGACGGTGGCCATCATCAGTGGTAGTTAGCTGTAGGGACGGTGGCCATCATCAGTGGAAGTTAGCTGTAGGGACGGTGGCCATCAACAGTGGAAGTTAGCTGTAGGGACGGTGGCCATCATCAGTGGTAGTTAGCTGTAGGGACGGTGGCCATCATCAGTGGTAGTTAGCTGTAGGGACGGTGGCCATCAACAGTGGAAGTTAGCTGTAGGGACGGTGGCCATCAACAGTGGAAGTTAGCTGTAGGGACGGTGGCCATCATCAGTGGAAGTTAGCTGTAGGGACGGTGGCCATCATCAGTGGAAGTTAGCTGTAGGGACGGTGGCCATCAACAGTGGTAGTTAGCTGTAGGGACGGTGGCCATCAACAGTGGTAGTTAGCTGTAGGGACGGTGGCCATCAACAGTGGTAGTTAGCTGTAGGGACGGTGGCCATCATCAGTGGAAGTTAGCTGTAGGGACGGTGGCCATCATCAGTGGAAGTTAGCTGTAGGGACGGTGGCCATCATCAGTGGTAGTTAGCTGTAGGGACGGTGGCCATCATCAGTGGAAGTTAGCTGTAGGGACGGTGGCCATCATCAGTGGAAGTTAGCAGTAGGGACGGTGGCCATCATCAGTGGAAGTTAGCTGTAGGGACGGTGGCCATCATCAGTGGTAGTTAGCTGTAGGGACGGTGGCCATCATCAGTGGTAGTTAGCTGTAGGGACGGTGGCCATCATCAGTGGTAGTTAGCTGTAGGGACGGTGGCCATCATCAGTGGTAGTTAGCTGTAGGGACGGTGGCCATCAACAGTGGAAGTTAGCTGTAGGGACGGTGGCCATTATCAGTGGTAGTTAGCTGTAGGGACGGTGATCAGTGTTCCATATATAGAGATGGAACAAGGAACCTTTACCTACTGTGTAATAAAGAAATCATTATCCCATAAATTGGTATAATTTAAGTTTGGAAATAATTAATTACTATAATTATTGTATTAAAAAGGATTCTTGTTTAGAATAATAACTTTGTATTGGAACTTGATAAAATATTCAATGGATTTAATTTTTATTTAAAATTGAAAGTAAATTTATCTATATGGATTTTTTCTAAACCTTTTAAATGAGTTAACCTGAGGATTTGGTACTGTGTGGTGATAGTGGCGGTAATAGCCATCATCAACGATCATTATCATCTGGTCATTATTTGTGTGGGTTAGCTGTGGTTACCTAATGAGAGCTCTCCATGAAGACCCACCTCTTGCCGTCTGTCTTGTCAGGTTCGTAACTCTAAATGTCATTTTTGGCTCACCTACCACTGGCTCACCTACCACTGGCTCTCCTCCTCACCACATTTAGTCTCGTGCACCTCTAGGCCTACTTAGTCTTTACCTCTAGGCCTAGTTAGTCTTTTTCAGTCTCTTCACATACTCAAAGAGGAGTAGACTGTAGTAAACCTGCCATGTATGGTAGTGGGGCTCAGGTGTAGACTGTAGTAAACCTGCCATGTATGGTAGTGGGGCTCAGGTGTTGACAGCAGTAAACCTGCCATGTATGGTAGTGGGGCTCAGGTGTAGACTGTAGTAAACCTGCCATGTATGGTAGTGGGGCTCAGGTGTAGACTGTAGTAAACCTGCCATGTATGGTAGTGGGGTTCAGGTGTAGACTGTAGTAAACCTGCCATGTATGGTAGTGGGGCTCAGGTGTAGACTGTAGTAAACCTGCCATGTATGGTAGTGGGGTTCAGGTGTAGACTGTAGTAAACCTGCCATGTATGGTAGTGGGGCTCAGGTGTAGACTGTAGTAAACCTGCCATGTATGGTAGTGGGGCTCAGGTGTAGACTGTAGTAAACCTGCCATGTATGGTAGTGGGGCTCAGGTGTAGACTGTAGTAAACCTGCCATGTATGGTAGTGGGGTTCAGGTGTAGACTGTAGTAAACCTGCCATGTATGGTAGTGGGGCTCAGGTGTAGACTGTAGTAAACCTGCCATGTATGGTAGTGGGGCTCAGGTGTAGACTGTAGTAAACCTGCCATGTATGGTAGTGGGGCTCAGGTGTAGACTGTAGTAAACCTGCTATGTATGGTAGTGGGGTTCAGGTGTAGACTGTAGTAAACCTGCCATGTATGGTAGTGGGGCTCAGGTGTAAACTGTAGTAAACCTGCCATGTATGGTAGTGGGGCTCAGGTGTAGACTGTAGTAAACCTGCCATGTATGGTAGTGGGGCTCAGGTGTAGACTGTAGTAAACCTGCCATGTATGGTAGTGGGGCTCAGGTGTAGACTGTAGTAAACCTGCCATGTATGGTAGTGGGGTTCAGGTGTAGACTGTAGTAAACCTGCCATGTATGGTAGTGGGGTTCAGGTGTAGACTGTAGTAAACCTGCCATGTATGGTAGTGGGGCTCAGGTGTAGACTGTAGTAAACCTGCCATGTATGGTAGTGGGGCTCAGGTGTAGACTGTAGTAAACCTGCCATGTATGGTAGTGGGGTTCAGGTGTAGACTGTAGTAAACCTGCCATGTATGGTAGTGGGGCTCAGGTGTAGACTGTAGTAAACCTGCCATGTATGGTAGTGGGGCTCAGGTGTAGACTGTAGTAAACCTGCCATGTATGGTAGTGGGGTTCAGGTGTAGACTGTAGTAAACCTGCCATGTATGGTAGTGGGGTTCAGGTGTAGACTGTAGTAAACCTGCCATGTATGGTAGTGGGGCTCAGGTGTTGACTGTAGTAAACCTGCCATGTATGGTAGTGGGGCTCAGGTGTTGACTGTAGTAAACCTGCCATGTATGGTAGTGGGGCTCAGGTGTAGACTGTAGTAAACCTGCCATGTATGGTAGTGGGGCTCAGGTGTAGACTGTAGTAAACCTGCCATGTATGGTAGTGGGGCTCAGGTGTAGACTGTAGTAAACCTGCCATGTATGGTAGTGGGGCTCAGGTGTAGACTGTAGTAAACCTGCCATGTATGGTAGTGGGGCTCAGGTGTTGACTGTAGTAAACCTGCCATGTATGGTAGTGGGATTCAGGTGTAGACTGTAGTAAACCTGCCATGTATGGTAGTGCGGCTCAGGTGTAGACTGTAGTAAACCTGCCATGTACGGAAGTGGGGCTCAGGTGTAGACTGTAGTAAACCTGCCATGTATGGTAGTGGGGTTCAGCTGTTGACTGTAGTAAACCTGCCATGTATGGTAGTGGGGCTCAGGTGTAGACTGTAGTAAACCTGCCATGTATGGTAGTGGGGTTCAGGTGTAGACTGTAGTAAACCTGCCATGTATGGTAGTGGGGCTCAGGTGTAGACTGTAGTAAACCTGCCATGTATGGTAGTGGGGCTCAGGTGTAGACTGTAGTAAACCTGCCATGTATGGTAGTGGGGTTCAGGTGTAGACTGTAGTAAACCTGCCATGTATGGTAGTGGGGTTCAGGTGTAGACTGTAGTAAACCTGCCATGTATGGTAGTGGGGCTCAGGTGTAGACTGTAGTAAACCTGCCATGTATGGTAGTGGGGCTCAGGTGTAGACTGTAGTAAACCTGCCATGTATGGTAGTGGGGCTCAGGTGTAGACTGTAGTAAACCTGCCATGTATGGTAGTGGGGCTCAGGTGTAGACTGTAGTAAACCTGCCATGTATGGTAGTGGGGCTCAGGTGTAGACTGTAGTAAACCTGCCATGTATGGTAGTGGGGTTCAGGTGTAGACTGTAGTAAACCTGCCATGTATGGTAGTGGGGCTCAGGTGTAGACTGTAGTAAACCTGCCATGTATGGTAGTGGGGCTCAGGTGTAGACTGTAGTAAACCTGCCATGTATGGTAGTGGGGCTCAGGTGTAGACTGTAGTAAACCTGCCATGTATGGTAGTGGGGCTCAGGTGTAGACTGTAGTAAACCTGCCATGTATGGTAGTGGGGCTCAGGTGTAGACTGTAGTAAACCTGCCATGTATGGTAGTGGGGTTCAGGTGTAGACTGTAGTAAACCTGCCATGTATGGTAGTGGGGCTCAGGTGTTGACTGTAGTAAACCTGCCATGTATGGTAGTGGGGCTCAGGTGTAGACTGTAGTAAACCTGCCATGTATGGTAGTGGGGCTCAGGTGTAGACTGTAGTAAACCTGCCATGTATGGTAGTGGGGCTCAGGTGTAGACTGTAGTAAACCTGCCATGTATGGTAGTGGGGCTCAGGTGTAGACTGTAGTAAACCTGCCATGTATGGTAGTGGGGTTCAGGTGTAGACTGTAGTAAACCTGCCATGTATGGTAGTGGGGCTCAGGTGTAGACTGTAGTAAACCTGCCATGTATGGTAGTGGGGCTCAGGTGTAGACTGTAGTAAACCTGCCATGTATGGTAGTGGGGCTCAGGTGTAGACTGTAGTAAACCTGCCATGTATGGTAGTGGGGCTCAGGTGTAGACTGTAGTAAACCTGCCATGTATGGTAGTGGGGCTCAGGTGTAGACTGTAGTAAACCTGCCATGTATGGTAGTGGGGCTCAGGTGTAGACTGTAGTAAACCTGCCATGTATGGTAGTGGGGCTCAGGTGTAGACTGTAGTAAACCTGCCATGTATGGTAGTGGGGCTCAGGTGTAGACTGTAGTAAACCTGCCATGTATGGTAGTGGGGCTCAGGTGTAGACTGTAGTAAACCTGCCATGTATGGTAGTGGGGCTCAGGTGTAGACTGTAGTAAACCTGCCATGTATGGTAGTGGGGCTCAGGTGTAGACTGTAGTAAACCTGCCATGTATGGTAGTGGGGCTCAGGTGTAGACTGTAGTAAACCTGCCATGTATGGTAGTGGGGCTCAGGTGTAGACTGTAGTAAACCTGCCATGTATGGTAGTGGGGCTCAGGTGTAGACTGTAGTAAACCTGCCATGTATGGTAGTGGGGCTCAGGTGTAGACTGTAGTAAACCTGCCATGTATGGTAGTGGGGCTCAGGTGTAGACTGTAGTAAACCTGCCATGTATGGTAGTGGGGCTCAGGTGTAGACTGTAGTAAACCTGTCATGTATGGTAGTGGGGTTCAGGTGTAGACTGTAGTAAACCTGCCATGTATGGTAGTGGGGCTCAGGTGTAGACTGTAGTAAACCTGCCATGTATGGTAGTGGGGTTCAGGTGTAGACTGTAGTAAACCTGCCATGTATGGTAGTGGGGTTCAGGTGTAGACTGGAGTAAACCTGCCATGTATGGTAGTGGGGGCCATACTGACTAACACCCAGCCTAGGCCATAAACAAACTATAACCATTTTTAACATAACTATGTGATTGGTCATTGATGAAGGTTACCATAGAATAACATGATGAATTTGGTGTAGTCCTGGATGGGAGGAAAACAACAACCATTACCCTGGTACATCTCTCATTAAGTTAGGTTAGGTTATTAGAGTGTTAAGGACAAGATAGGACAAGATACTGAGGTGTTAAAAGGTGACAGAGACCTGACCAAGGTGTGTGTGTGAGGATGGGCAAACAGTTGTCGCCGACTCACAGGGCGTTGCCTTTCTCATTACAGACGCAAGGGAAGTACGCGTGACTGCAGAGGTGTGTTGTCGTTCTTGTCGCCACGTGTTCCTCAACGTACAGCAGCTGCGCGGCCACAGGTGTCGAGGCCATCCCTCCGGGTGTAGGCAGTTCGCCTGTAACGCCTGCGGTAAGACCTTCACCCAGAAGATCAGTCTGCAGTACCATAACATATACGTCCACAACGGGGAGAGGAAGGCCGCCTGTCCTCACTGTGATTACAAGGCTCCCGATAAGGCCAAGTTGTCCGTGCACCTCCGCACGCATTCCAAGTTGCGTCCGTTCGTGTGCCAGTCTTGCGGCGCCTCCTTCAAGTTCTGCTCCACGTACAGGTCCCACGTGGCCAGACACACCAACTCCGGGAACTTTGTGTGTTCCCAGTGTAATAAAGCGTTCACGATGGCCTCCGAGCTGAAGGAACACTCTCGCATCCACGCCGTAGACCGGCCCTTCTCGTGTACGCTGTGCGGCATGGCCTTCAAACAGAAGAAACGTCTGCGCGTGCACCACCGCGCCGTGCACCTGCGGGACAAACGCTACACCTGCATGGTGTGCGGCTCCTCCCACATCAACAACTGGAACTTACGCGCGCACATGAGGACGCACATACACGAGGACGCCCCTTACCCCAACGTGTGCGAGCACTGCGGCAGCACCTTCTGCGGCCGGGCGGGTCTGGCGGCCCACCTACGCCTACGACACGGCGAAGGCCAACAGGTCGTGGAGGTTGTGCCTCAAGAGGAGGAAGCCATAGAACACATCATCGACCCACAACAGGACATATTGGACACCAAGATGATCGAGGTGTTCTCCTGCACGACGTGCGGCCAACTGTGCGAATCACTCGACCACTTGACCTCGCACACACAACAGAACCACCAAGTGACCTACCCTGACCACCTCTGATACCATACCCTGACCTCCTCTCATACCATACCCTGACCTCCTCTCATACCATACCCTGACCTCCTCTCATACCATACCCTGACCTCCTCTCATACCATACCCTGACCTCCTCTCATACCATACCCTGACCTCCTCTCATACCATACCCTGACCACCTCTCATACCATACCCTGACCACCTCTCGTACCATACCCTGACCTCCTCTCATACCATACCCTGACCTCCTCTCATACCATACCCTGACCTCCTCTCATACCATACCCTGACCTCCTCTCATACCATACCCTGACCTCCTCTCATACCATACCCTGACCTCCTCTCATACCATACCCTGACCTCCTCTCATACCATACCCTGACCTCCTCTCATACCATACCCTGACCTCCTCTCATACCATACCCTGACCTCCTCTCATACCATACACCGACACTCACATAAACCAACGACCCGTGACCTGACACATAACTATTCCACCTGTTAATTCATCCCTTTAACTGGTAGACACATAACTCATACAGGATTTCAATACAGATTTTATGCTATATTTTACCATCAACGTTTCTGCTTAAATCTGTCATCTGGCCAGATTTTAATACTCCAGCTATGAGAAAAATTAATAAAACTAAATCTGGGTAAAAAATCCTAAATACAGATTTGTACAATGTAACCTATGAGCCAAAAAGTAAAAATCTGTCCTGTAATTCTGTACAAATCCATTATACCAAGAATGAGGAAAATCTTACTTTCAAAATAATCTGTTAAGTCAATAAAGGTAATAATTGTCTCTTATGTTGTTTAATATATAACTGATTATTGTTACTATAAATACAACTTGAGATTATGTATTTATTCTTTATCCTTCAGGTTAAGTTACGTTTGGTTAGGTTAGGTTAGGTTAGGGTTTGGTTTGCTTAGCTTAGGTTGACCCAGGTTTTTGCCGGTTTGTTACAGGTTTAAGGACTCTGGATGGGAGAAGTTTATGTGGAATTAACTAGTATTGACTGTTGCTAGTACGCATTATTGTTGTCTTTCATACACTCACTCAGTATGCACTCACCAGTCATACACTCATCCTAGCTACAGTCACTCGACATACACTTAACATACAGACACTTTACCAACTTGAGATGTGACCCCAATCCTTGCACATCTCTCTGTTACACATCTCTCTCCAGCACATATTATTAACACATCTCCAACACATACTATTAACAGACTAACATTCTTCCCCAGAGAGCGAGGAAGATCTCAACCAACCCCAGAGTAGCCCCAGACCCCTAGAGGGAGACGAAGGTCACCAACAAGTGGCGTTGTCTAGCCCCAAGTCGCAGAGTATCGGTCATCGCGGGCAGAATATCGGTTGCAAGTCGAGGACGGTCGGTCAAGGGTCAGGGTCGAGGAGCAGTTTTTCGTGCGACGAATGCGGGAAGGAATTCACCCAACGTAAGGCAGTTCGTTACCACAAGATCTGGAAACACAGCGGAGAGAGGCGCGGGCCGTGTCCTCACTGCGAGTACAAGGCGCCCGATGCCACTAAACTTAAGCTCCACATTAACAAAGTTCACCGTGGGTTTATGCCTTACAAGTGCAAGTTCTGCTCCAAACAGTTCAAGTGCCACTCCAACCACAAGGAACACGAGGCGAGACACCGGCGCGACGGGGACTTCGAGTGCGGCCTGTGCGGGATGAAGTTCGCCATCGGGTCGTCCCTGGAGCGCCACACGCGTAACCACGGCGCGGACCGGCCGTTCTCCTGCGATCGCTGCGGCAAAACCTTCAAGGCCAAGACTCATTTGGAGAGGCACGTTAAATGTCTGCACCTACGGGAGAAGAAGGTGGTGTGTGAGGTGTGTGGTGCTGCTCACTTCAACAACTGGAACCTGAAGGTGCACATGAAGATGCATCAGGTATCAGCTCAAGACAATGGCCGCATCTGTAACATATGCAACTGTCTCTTTAGGAATAAGTCCGGCCTTATGGTACACATGCGTAAACAACACAAACCCGACGCACAGACTGACGCGGCTCACACGGACACCAGACAAGACACGGCTCACACAGACACCAGACTAGACACGGCTCACACAGACACCAGACTAGACACGCCTCACACAGACACCAGACAAGACACGCCTCACACAGACACCAGACAAGACACGGCTCACACAGACACCAGACAAGACACGCCTCACACAGACACCAGACTTGACACGGCTCACACAGACACCAGACAAGACACGCCTCACACAGACACCAGACTAGACACGCCTCACACAGACACCAGACTAGACCAACTGACCACAGACGGTACTTTAGAGTTAATGAACGAGGATCCATCTCTCACAGGAGACAACATAACACAACACACAACTATAGTCATACAAGATGGATGTTTACCACAGTTCAGTGATGGGTGTCAGCCAGAGCTCATCTATGACAACTTCTGTCAGGACACCTCCATGCATACCTTTGAGTTGTATCCTTGTGGTGAGTGTCTGGTGGTGTTTCAGTCTGAGGAAGATCTATTGACTCATCACCACACACACATACTATGAGGGGTGACTGTTGGTGGTCTAGACACACACATACACTATGAGGGGTGATTGTGGGTGGTCTAGACACACACACACACACACTATATGAGGGGTGATTGTTGGTGGTCTAGACACACACACACACACACACACACTATGAGGGGTGATTGTTGGTGGTCTAGACACACACTATGAGGGGTGATTGTTGGTGGTCTAGACACACACTATGAGGGGTGATTGTTGGTGGTCTAGACACACACTATGAGGGGTGATTGTTGGTGGTCTAGACACACACTATGAGGGGTGACTGTTGGTGGTCTAGACACACACTATGATGATTGATTTGATTTTGCCCCTTACAGCGGCTACTTTATTGTGCACCCCACACTCATCCTGTGAGCGGTAGCGCAAAAGGATGACAGAGTAGGGTTTACAAAGGGTCATAATAATTAACCCCGGTTGTCAGGATATTATGGCACTGAAAGTTACACAGTATTTCATTTACATTATTTGTTTATTTCTATACATAAAGGGTAACTTATTATGCGTGAGTACAGGCGTGTGAGGCAGTATGTCTGGCCTCACACTTTGTTATTCACATTTACGTGGGAGGTATTCAAGCACATTGCGTATTTGGTTCTGTACATGAGAACTGACATAGATACTAAGTGCAAAAAAGTGGATACAATCTTAATATGTCGGCTATCTTGCCATTAGAGATGAAGTGTTGTGCCATTTCACACACAGTGTGCTTGGACCTGTCCGTAAAAGGTTCTATCTTCACACAGTCGAGGACGTAGTGTTCAAGTGTGTGGCCATATGTATGGCCACACACTTTACATTTAGTTTTGTTTACATCTGCTTGAGGAACATACTGCCAGAGGTACTTATATCCTAACCTTAATCTAGCGGTTACAACATCTTGTAATCTAGTGATCTTGTTACTTGCTCCATATACAGGTTTCACTTGATACATCTCATCATGGTAACCTATGGATTGACTAGTGCCTGTTTGCACTTGTCTACTTGCGTCAAACTCATCAATAAGTTCTTTCCTAATTACAGTTTTAAGGGTTCTTTTTGACAGACCCAAATTGTATTCAACGGTGTCTTTGTTAGACGCGAGTTTGGCGAGGGCATCAACTCTGTCATGTTTTATGAGGCCTATGTGAGAGGGGATCCACAACAGTTTGACCCTGACACCCCGGTCAACAAGGCAAGCCAGACACAAATACACACAATGAGGGGTGACTGTTGGTGGTCTAGACACACACTATGAGGGGTGACTGTTGGTGGTCTAGACACACACACACACACACTATGAGGGGTGACTGTTGGTGGTCTAGACACACACTATGAGGGGTGACTGTTGGTGGTCTAGACACACACTATGAGGGGTGACTGTTGGTGGTCTAGACACACACTATGAGGGGTGACTGTTGGTGGTCTAGACACACACATCAACACCTCCCATCATCTGTCAGTCAATAAGATATATGAATTGTTATTATAATATTGATATACTCAGATTTTTATATATAGTATACAATATATCCTCCATATAATGAACTAATTAAAGCCGACCAATTCCGCTAAATTGGACTCTCCGTTATTTTCGCTCGATTCAGTAAACTAGTTCGCTAAATCGACCTTGATTTTGTTAAATCCCGTGCCAAAGGTGCCGCTCGGTGCGTGAGGTTTGCTTACATCCGCTCGGTCTGTGTCCTGCCGCCACCACTCGTCTTGTTCACTGCTACCTCCCAGTAACCTCTCAATCTATCACTTGGAAATAATTGAACAAACTATAACCAAACACCGGACCCCATAGTTTAAGGTAAGCCGTTAATAATGTTTCCATGTACGCATCACGTTTCTAAGGTGTGCGTATGTGTGAGCGTACTGTATGTGGCCTGTTGTCAATTCTCTTTGTATGGGCACACAAACGTACCTACATGTAGATATCTCACACTCAGGAATGAGGTAGGATAGAAATTCACAATGCGCTTTCTGTATATATATTGTTGTACAGCGCAGTGCTTAGGAGTGACTAGGTGGGGAGGTAGGTGTTGCTGGTCCAGTAGCCGAGTGTAGAATGGTCTCCATGAAATGCTAGTGACAGGGGGAAGAATAAAGGGAGGATTGAAGTGAATTTTAGGAGGAGAGAATAGGTGCAGTGGCTAAACACCGCTTGCGTGAGGGAGTATAAGTTGGAGGCAGCAGCAACTCGCCCGGACGCGGCAGGACAGAGTCAGGCAATAGAAGAAGTGTTTTGGAATTGTCCAAACTACAGACTCCAAATCTTAAATTCACTACATGACCAGACCTTTAATTTTACCCTAATTTCGACTGAACATTGAAAGACTACGGGTCAATATTTAGTATTGCAGTGGTCTATTATGTCAAAGATGGAAGTTCATATTTTTATTTATAGGTTCGATTTTCAAATGTCTTATTTGGAATGTAGTATTTTACCACTTCTGGTGATATCGGACATTACCAATGTAATGGGCCGAGTCTTCTCTTTTCATAATTTACCCTTCAGATATTCTTTTGTTATGATGCTTCAATTCTTTAGTTATAAGTATACTTTAGATTCTTATACAAGTAATTCTCTTGTCAGTTATGTATGTTCTTTATCTTAAACTTTCACGATATATATATATATATATATATATATATATATATATATATATATATATATATATATATATTTAATAATTTATATGCTGTATCATTAGTTCCACAATGTACATACATGTCTTATGTTTCGTTTCTTGTACTTTCCAAGTGTTTCATTCCGTTCATATATATTGTATTCTCAGTTTCAATGTTCTTACCTTTCTGAAGTATACTTTTTATGTCTATTCTTATACATGGGTTAGTCTGGGGAACCATGTCACTCTTAGTACAACTCTTTTTATACTTACACAGGGTAGCTGCCACCACCCAGACTTTTCATTATATAGCATAACTCATGGAAGGGTTTTGGGTAGTGTGGTAGATGTATAGGCACGTGAGTAAGTATTATTTTCTGGGAACCAATGTTTAGAAGGAGTGGAGTGGTGATTACTCGTAGTTTACCAATTCAATATTTATTAACACAGTGGAGAAGATGCATCTTAGATTCACTCACGCTAAACAGAACCGCAATTAACTTGTTAAGTCATCAAACACTTCAAGAACTTGTTACCTCATTAACCACCTCCAAATACTTATAATACAACTCCAAGTACTTATACCATTCGACAACTATTATTTCTTTGACAAGTAAGATTTAGAAATGACTACACACTGTCAATAACACTGGACCCGCAGGTCTTACTTTAACAAGGAACAAATTACCTCCTCAATTCTTGGTTATAACTTCATACTCTCAGGTTATTCTTTCATGGTTACTACAGATGAATACGTAACATACAATATTTCTTATCAGTTCACAAGGAACCACCTGGTACCTTGAACTCTCATTCAGGGGTTCAATACTTAACCCGGGATACTATATTTCTGGTAGTTATCCCTCCAAACATGGGCCCCATGCAATAGATGAGGTGGAGTCAGCGGGCACAGTTGTTTACAGCGACCGCCAAGCTGAAGGGTCGCTCGCTGGGTGCACCCAGGGAGGTTGACTCGTGGCAGAGTGGTGAGGGCGCTTCCCGGGGGAATCGTGTCCTGGGATTCTAAACGCGCCCCCTTAGAGACAGTCTTCAATAACCATCTTGCCCATAGGTAGCTACCGACCCTCAGGAGAGTTGCTAACACACCCGCGTCTGGAGACGAAATCACAGAAGGAGTGAGTTTTCCTCGTGCGCCGGCATATTCCTACTAGAAAGACTAATTTTACTAACAATAGGCCCTCTATTCAAAGTAGTCAGTGGACACCTAGCTGTCACCGTCAGTGTCACAGATCAGGTTAATTTTCTACATCTATATTAATGATTTAATCAGAGATTGAGTTTGTCAGTAAAGAGGTGAAATTGAGTTATATATGCGTTCCCAACTCTATGGCCTGACCGCAAACCACATCCCAGGTCAAACGGCCGTTAAGTCTTGGAGAATTTTGAGTTTGACAGGAACTGTTCAGAAGATTAATGACTTTCTTAAATAGACAACTGACATTAACTAAATCGTAAACATCAGATTCTCTGATGTCGGGGCGACAAAATAATATAACTTCAGTAGCGATCAGACACTCATGGGTATCCCCAAGGACGACCTAAAATACGCCACTCGCTGGCCAACTCAACACTCGCTTACTTGACACATCTTACTAACAATAAGGACAGTTGAAGCGTTCAACACCACTCACAATGGATCTTGAATGTTTCAACTGTAAACAGACATATCTAAGCTGACTCAAAACCAGGGTGTTCTCTCTCACATTCAAATACATTATATGGAGAGGTTGGTGTCAGTAAGTCAGAGAAAATGGGATAACGGAGGACTGAGGCGTCTTGGAGTGACGAGAAAACGGACTCCTCAGATGGAGGACTCAAAATAAAAGCAGAGGTACATGTTTTGTGGGCTATGGAGCGTAATATGAATCATTTGATTTTGGCGTTAACTGACGTGTACGACCGTGGTCGTTACAAAGCTTTCCCCTCACAAAGATTCAATATTATTCGGTATAGTCAACAAAACATTCACAGTAAATACATAATTTCAAAACACAATATCTTGCAATACTGGGGTAATGGTCATCAATACAGGTAACACACGTTACAGAATTTTCACATACATAAAATTTTGCAACTCAGTTGACTAATCAGACAAACTCCCAGCCAGGGGCAGATAAAATGAACACAGTACCACTTGTTATGGCACACAGAAGAACATAATAATACTTCAATATTACAGAACATAATAATAAAAATAACAGGCCGGCCTTAATTACAGTTTTGTGCACTTTTAACTGCACCATCCACCAGGACGACAGCTAGTTTCCATCTTGGCAATTGATCAAGCGTTCAACACCACTCACAATGGATCTTGAATGTTTCAACTGTAAACAGACATATCTAAGCTGACTCAAAACCAGGGTGTTCTCTCTCACATTCAAATACATTATATGGAGAGGTTGGTGTGAGTAAGTCAGAGAAAATGGGATAACGGAGGACTGAGGCGTCTTGAAGTGACGAGAAAACGGACTCCTCATATGGAGGACTCAAAAGTAAAGCAGAGGTACATGTTTTGTGGGCTATTGAGCATAATATGAATCATTTGATTTTGGCGTTAACTGACGTGTACGACCGTGGTCGCTACAACGTAAACAAGCCAATTGCCTCATTATAGTAGTGGGTAAGTAATCCGTCTGTATTTATCCCCCGCAAAGTTTTCCGAGTTAAACCTTTATTGATTTTAAAATAATTGTGTTAATATTAAAAAAAATAGTGAATCCGTATTAAAAATATCAAAATTGGAGGATTATTTAAGGATTTAATTATGTATTGTTTACAGGTAATGTTGGCAGCAATGTTGAGTCTACAGATCGGTACAGTTGGCTTCCCTGCTTAAACTTTGCTGTGTCCGAATCCTCGGAGGCAAGTAGACTTGAATATTCGTCTTTATAATAAATTTTTTTACGTAAATTTCATCTTTATTTATTTGTTTTTTCTTATTTTATTTTAATAATATTATAAATGACTTATTTGACCTTAAATGTAAGTTCAAATTTGTATATACGATGAAGTTTGTATTATAGTTAATCATTCGGACGAAGTGGTGTGAGGTTGGGGGGGGGGGGGGAGGAGGAGGGTCCACGACGGTGTTGCCGTCACTGGCTCGAATCAGTTTTGTCTGGGACTCGCCCGTACTAAGTTGTCAAATTTTTCTACTTCGGCCGTGGAAAGTGGTTGGTCCCGGCCAAACTATTTGGCCGAATTTTGTGTTAATACCTCATCTAGTGGATTTTGAAGACATGTCTAACAGATTTTCAAATTTCTCAATTGAAAGGTGACTGTCCTTACTAGTTACTGCCTCATTTGTTAGTTCTCATATTTGAGTTGTTGAGGCTGAACGTGTCCAGCATATAAGAACATAAGAATGGAGGAAACTGCAGCGGGCCTATTGGCCCATACTGGGCAGTCCCGTTTACACCCAACCCCTATTGCTCATATGAGCATCCAACCTATGTTTGAAGCAATTCAGCGTATTCGAGTTAATGATGATATTTGGTAACTTGTTCCATTCATCCACTACTCTGTTTCCAAACCAGTGTTTACCTATTTCACGCCTAAATCTAAATTTGTCCAATTTAAAACCATTGTTACGAGTTCGCTCCTGGTTGGATAATTTGAGTACCTTTGTAATGTCCCCTTTGTTTAGCCCTGCCTTCCATTTATACACCTCTATCAGGTCGCCCCTCGCTCTACGTCTCTCAAGGGAGTGCAAATTAAGATGCTTTAACCTGTCTCTATACTCAAGGTTCCTGATACCCGGGATTAGTCTTGTCATTCTCCTCTGGATTCTTTCCAAGGATTCTATATCCATTCTGTAATACGGTGACCAGAACTGGACTGCGTAATCCAGGTGTGGTCTCACAAGAGCAAGATACAGTTTTAGGATGACCTCGCTAGTCTTGTAACTAACACTCCTTTGTATGAACCCAAGTACTTTATTAGCCTTGTTACGAGCAAAAACACATTGTTTACTTGGCTTAAGGTTCCTACTTATCATTACTCCTAAATCTCTCTCGCAGTCGGATTTCTCTATGGCATCGTTGTTCATCTGGTATCTGGTTTCCCTGTTTACATTCCCTATACTGAGTACTTTACATTTGTCAATGTTGAATTTCATCTGCCATTTTTCAGACCATTCGAAAAATTTGTTTAGATCCTCCTGTAGTTTTGCCGAGTCCTCGTCAGATTTGATAACACGTCCTATTTTAGTATCATCAGCAAATTTACTTATGTTGCTGTCTATGCCGATATCTATGTCGTTTATGTATATAATAAACAATAATGGTCCAAGTACTGAGCCTTGGGGAACTCCACTTGTGACGTTGCTCCAATGGGACTTAGTGCCGTTAATGCTCACTCGCTGTTTCCTGTCCTGTAACCACGCCCTAATCCATTTAAGGATGTCACCTTTGATGCCATGAGCTTCTACCTTTCTAATTAGTCTTTCGTGGGGTACTCTGTCGAAGGCTTTGCTAAAGTCGAGATATACCACATCATAATTGTGCCCCTCGTCCACTGATTCGAAAACTGATGAAAAGAATGTTAATAGATTAGTTAGGCAAGAACGTCCGCTTGTGAAGCCATGCTGGGAATCATTGATCAATCTGTGCTTCTCCAGGTGATTTCGAATAGAGTTTGAAATGATTGCTTCCAGTAATTTGCCTACTATTGATGTTAGACTGATTGGGCGGTAGTTAGAGGATAGTGATCTATCCCCCTTCTTGAAGATCGGTATTACATTCGCTATCCTCCAGGATTCTGGTACTACACCTGTTTTTAAGGACATGTTAAACAACTTTGCTAAGGGCATACTAAGCTCTTCCTTACATTCCTTTAATACTCTGGCAAATATCTCATCGGGACCAGGTGACTTATTAGGCTTTAGTTTGTCTATTTGCTTACTAACATCGTTACTAGTCACTACTATCTCACTTAATTTGTTTTCTTCACTATCTCTGAATAGAGTCGGTGCCTCGGGTATCATGTTTAAATTTTCGCTGGTGAAAACTGTTGAAAAATATTTATTCAAATTATTGCTCATTTCTCCGTCGTTATCAGTGAGCTCGCCGGAGTCTGACCGTATTGGTCCAATCTTTTCTCGTGTTTTAGTTTGGTACATTTGGTAGAATCCTTTGGGGTTTGTCTTTGCCTCCCTTGCTATCCTTACCTCATTATTCCTCTTTGCTTTCCTTATCTCGGTTTTAACCCTACTCGCCAATACCCTATAATAGTCCCGGAGGTGAATTTCGCCACGATTTATCCTTCTACCTATAGCCTTCCTTTGGCCAATGATGTTCTTTAAATAATTATTTATCCATTTAGGGTCATTGTTGTTTGATCTGAGTTTTTTGTATGGTATGTTCTGCCTTTGTGCATTAAGTAACTCACTATTTAAATTGTCGTGGAACTCGGCAATCTCAGATCTCGTTATCAGGTCGGTGTCATCTGTCAGGTTCACGGCCAAGCGCGACACCCCCTCTCTTAGCTGCCTCTTTAAACTGTCAAAGTTTGCCCTTCTGAAATCTGGTACTTTAGTGGAATTTTCCTTACGTCTGCCCTGAAAATCTAACTGGAATCGAATTTCTTTGTGATCGCTGTTTGCAAGTTCGTTCCCTACCTCGACATTGCTAATGAGGTTTTCTCTGTTTGACAAAACTAAATCCAATATATTATTACCCCGTGTGGGTTCGGTTATATGTTGACTTAGGAAACAGTCCTGGATCGTCTCGAGAAAATCCTCTGATTCTGAGTTTCCCGTAAGGTCGGTCCAATCTATTTGGCCAAGGTTAAAGTCGCCTACTATACAGACTTTGTTGTGTATGGAAGCCCTGCGCATTTCATCCCAGATAAGTCGCTCATTGACTCTGTCAAGATTGGGGGGTCTATATATTACTCCTGTGATTAATTTTTCCCGACCGTCGCTTAATTCTATCCAAATTGTTTCTGTATTCCTCTCAGTTTTTATTTCCTTATTTATTTCACACTTCAGATTATCCCTAACATAGATTGCTACTCCGCCTCCTTTCCTGGTCTGCCTATCGGTATGGAACAGTTTGTAACCCGCAATTTGGTATTCGACTGGTAATTCACGTGTGTCTAGGTTGATCCATGTTTCAGTGAATGCAATTATATCGATTTCTTCTGTACATACCAAGGCCCTAATATCATCCATTTTGTTTCTCATACTTCTACTGTTCGCGTAATATACATTTAAGTTAGTCGTGTTCTGAGTCCTTCCCTTACCGCGTTTAGTTTTAAACTCCCTGTCTAATTTAGTTATGTCATCATTCCTAACACTATTTCCCTGTAATCTTTCGCCTTGTTTACCCGCTCCCACTGCAGTCTCCTCCACCCCCGTGCCCCTATGTTCTCTTAGCAGTTTAAAGACTTCGATATCTTTTGAACTGCCCCCTCTAGAGCCCCAGCCAGGGTTGCTACTCCATCCCTAGACAGGTGCACCCCATCCCTAGCATAAAGGTCCCTTCTGCCATAGAAGTTGTCCCAGTTGTCAATGAATGGGACTGATATTGACTTGCAATATCTGTCAAGACGGTCGTTAACACCAACCGCCCTTGACAACCATTCACTGCCAACTCTCCTTCTAGGCAGGACACCGCATATGATAGGGATCCCTCCCTTAGTCCTAATACGATCTATGGCTGCCTTGAACTTATCAAGAAGCTCCTCGCTCCTACACCGGCCAATATCATTGCCTCCTGCACTGAGGCAGATAATGGGTTTGTTCCCATTACCAGACAAGATATTGTCCATCCTGTCAATTATATCCCCCACCCCAGCTCCTGGCAAACACACCCTCATCCTATTTTTGTTTTTACCACAAAAGGCCCTGTCCATGTACCTTACCTGTGAGTCACCAACAATTAAAGTTTTTATACCTTCCTTGTCATCCCTTACTGTACTAACGTCCAATTCGTCTATCAAGGGACTGAACGGGTTGGTACACTTAGCTGTTGTTGTCGTTGTTGTCGTATCCTTGGTGTGCTTCTTCACCAAAAGCTTTGTCTTCCCACTACTCACAATTTTCCACTCGCTTGATTTTTCGTCAGCCACTGGCTTTACTCGTCCAGCCTCTCCTTTTAACATCGCCAGCTCTTCCCTTAATTTCAAGTTCTCCAACTTGACCTTCGCCAATTCTTCAGTGGACCACTCCAGTTTGGTCACCAAACTCTCATACCCAAGACCGCACCTTGCTCTGGCCATATTTGATAATTATCCCTCCGGAGCTAACCCTGCCGTGACCTTTCCCCTAGTGAGGTCAGAACACAACCATCCTCCCTCTAAGACAATATACAAGAGAGAGATATCACCCCTTCACTGGCTCTCCCATAATGCTCAACAAGACACACGATTCTGCATTCTCAAAGTGTTACAAGTTCTATTTTTACCATCCAGCTAAGGATAAGAGGCCGCATCTCGTTACCCTGGGATCTCTGAGCAATTTTTTATTTTGTTCGGGGGAAAGGTGGAGGGAAATGAAGGTAGGAGGCGGGGGAGAGGAAGGAGGTTGGAAGAACGGGATATAGAGAGGGGAAGGAGAGCCAAAGCAATTAGCTGTATTTTCACGTCTCCACTTAGTGAGGAAATCTCATGGACGAATCTTTGAGACTCATCAATTTTTGTAGTTAAAACTAAGTCATTAAGTTGTGTTGTAATGTGAGGTGTGCAGTTAGTGGAAGGTTTACCTGTGTGAGTCAGGTAACATGTGGCAGGGTTTGGGTCATCAGGCAAATGGACCTTCCCATTGTGCTCAGACTTCCTTCCCGCGACAACTTATTATTATTATTACTTTTATAACTGAGATTTTCTTCTTATTTTTTTTCGCCTGAGAATTGTTATTACTTTTTTTACCTGAGAGTTTCCCACATTACGGGAGGTTGGTGGCTGGTCCATTACTATTGATTCGTGTGTGTGTGTGTGTTTGTGTTTGTTTGTGTGTGTGTGTGTGTGTGTGTGTGTGTGTTGTGTATGTGTGTGTGTGTGTGTGTGTGTGTGTGTGTGTGTGTGTGTGTGTGTGTGTGTCCTAACAGTAGTCATTCGCCCTGCCAGGTACTATACACTCACAGGTGATGGTGAGTGTGAGGTGTTAGTGTAGACCGTCAGAGCAGGGAACATGGTGATATATTCCTGTTTATATACAATGCTGGATGTTTTTGTTTAAGGTCCTGAGATATTTCACACAAGTTAGCAAGTGTTACTCGGGTTTGGGTCTGTAACTAAGCTTTATTGAAGCAGTTTTGTCCAGAGATTAAACATAATCATTCACGGTAAAAGATGTTAAGTAAAGGAGATCATTAAGATCTTAATACCATGTAATGATGGGATGATAAGAGGTAATTATGTGTCATGTAAAGATGGTAATTATCTCCCCTGCCTGGTGGAGACGGTGGTCATTCTGGCCAACTTCTGCCATAAATGATTTGATCATCTCCTCTTTACCATAATTACACTTTCTTACTGCCCCTCCTCTTCCTGCCTCACTTAATAACCCTTATAAAACGTCTCCAGATAAAGTATTATATAAGCTCATATTGGCAAGTGTGTATGTAGTATATATATATACACCTTAGCACAGTCTCCTTTGTTCACATGTAATCATCACAAAGGTAAATATTCTCAATTAATGTAACTTTTGTATTGTCTGGTGTCGGGTTCAGTAGAGTCGAGCGGCCAAAGTTCACTCTGCCTTTATAAATCGGTTCACAAGTAACTTTACATATACTTGATATAAATTCTAAACCTCAGACATTCTTGAATATGTAATGAGGTCTTGCATAAAGGTGTTTAAACATTTCATATAAAAGAGCGACTGGAATTTTTCAAGATAAAAATATTGTATTGCGGACATAAAGTTTGGCTGTTTAGTCGAGGTTTGTGTGGCTTACATTTATAACTTTTCTTAAGGACAAGATTTTAGTGCACTTAATATACATGATAAGTATTTAGGGGTATATATAACGTGTTGGTCAGTGTGAGACAACTTGGTACGGTTTTTGATTGACGTGTAAGGTCGTGGCAGTAGTGTAGGGAACATTATATTTTAGTCAAACATTAATTTTCATTCTTGTTCATGTTTTAAAAATTATGTAAAAAGCTTATTAATTAGACCTTTAATTAACATGTGCTTCAGTTTCTTGTTTTTAATTAGATCGCGTTTTCTGCTTCCATCATCATCATCATCATCATCATCATTATTATTATTATTATTATTATTATTATTATTATTATTATTATTATTATTTAACTATTTATTTTTCTCTCACCTACAATATTTACTCTTCTCTTCTCTTCTTCCTTTATGTCAATTAAGATTTCTCTCCAACAATCTGATAATATTTTCATTCATTCATTTATTATTTTGTTTCGTTTTTCTCTCAATTTTATTTTCTATTCCCTTAGTCTTCTTCATCTTCTCTAGACACCATTTCATTTTAACAAATATGTTTTCCTTATAATTTCTTAAGTTTTAACCTCACTGAGCTCATTACTGCACAGATAGGAAGACGGTAAACAAATTAAGAACATTTTTGTATTGTATTGAACCACATCAGGTCGCGCTGTGGTAATGTTTTGGGTAGTGGTGGTGATGGGTGATGGTGATGGAGGATGATGGTGATGGCCGTGGTGTTATGGTTGTGGTAATTGTGGTGGTAATGACGAAACGAAGTTGGTTGTGATGGTTTTGGTAATGGTGGGTGTAGGTGGTTGTTGTGATAGTGGTGATGATAGTGATCGTAGGAGTGTGTGTACAATAGGGTATGGATTACGCTAGACACTGTTCTCTCTGCCTGTGTTTGAGAGAGAGAGAGAAAGAGAGAGCGAGAGAGAGAGAGAGAGAGAGAGAGAGAGAGAGAGAGAGACTACATATCAGTATTAATTTACCTGACACGCTCACCTCAAGCCACGGAATAAATCCTTCGCCTGCTTCACACACACACACACACACACACACATCTCAGTCTCTAATAACCATCACCCTAGCGACAGTGTTTATGTTGTGCCGATAAACAAGTGTAATGATTGGTTGTCAGACCAAAGCTTACAGCCCAGAATTATGTCACATGTAACAGCAAGCACACTACAGACTTTGTGGCGCCACCACATCCCGGGTTGACACACCTCGGGTCGACCCTGGGGACTTGGCCTCGTCCGCTAATGACTTGAGTTAGCCGGGTGACCTACAGCCGTCCAGACCTGACACTAGGGAACCAGAACTCGCACCACCACTCGATCAGCTCTACCCGGCGTCATGACCTTAGTAGGTCAAGGACCCGCTAATTAGCCAGCACTCCTGTTGACCCAACAACCCGGTCAAGACACACCCAGTTCAGTGGGAGAGGTCAACCCCCCGGCTCGATCAATATATAGGGGCTGGAGCCCCTCTCACAGCATCAGTGTCTGTAACCAGGAAGGGCCAGCTACCAGGTCCCCAGTCCCGCTCGAGAGGTGCCCGCCACTAAGTGTAACGAAGTCTCAGAAGTCGCAGCCGGGTCCATCGACAAAGTGCTGTCAACTCCACGTGTAACAGTAAGTGCTGGCTGTGTAGTCTGTGGAAGTGCAGTGATCCCGGACCTCCCCAACGATCGACTTAGCGAAGTGCCCATTCTAATTGTGAGGTTAGGTTATACGAGAATACCATAGTCTATCATAAATTGTGTACGAACCCCCCTATTAATCTCCCCTATTGAACTAGTATAATAAAGCTGTAACACGCATTGGTGTTTTATATACTACACTTGTACTGTGCCTGTGTTAATATACAGTGTTGACATCACACCCTCGAGACACGCTACCATTTCCTCCCACTATAATACTCTACTACTATAACCTCCTAGCTTACCTCTTCATGTGAGATTCTGTCTCATTACATTGGTGGCAGCGCACTTAACGTAAGAGCTCACGCCTATTCCCCTTAGTGTTCAATACAGTGATAGTTAGAATCTTTTGAAGTGAACTCGTAACTATCTTGACGAAGCAGGCAGTACAAGGGTGGTAACATTTGTAATATAATTCCTGTCCCTCAGTGTGGTACAAGTGGTGACAGTATCCACTCCCCCCTCCCTAGTTCACATATTGTTGGGTAACGGGGAACAATGGTCGAGAACTCAACCAGGGCAAGTGTCAGTAAAACCCCCTCCTCGTCCCACCCACAGACGTCATCGTCAACATTTACAATTTCGACTTCCACGATCAGTACTTCCCAGCCCTCCTCGCAAGCTAATATGACTTCTGTTAACATTACACCAACGACTTCCGTTTTATTCCCGTTCCCTGAACAATCCACTAGTACCTATTCTCCCCCCCTACCCCTTAACCACCCTGCACCCTCTCTCACCGCTCCCCCCTCCACGCTCACGTACACCTTAGCACCTCCCAACCACTACAGCATGCCAGACCCCTTCCTTACGTCTGTCTCAGCGAGTAGTGCGGCACAAGTAATCAGTCAGATACCAATGTTTGAGGGCGATGGCCGTGACCCGGCGACATCAGCCGATAGGCTGGAACAGTGGCTAGGACTCATTGAAAGTGCGTTCCCGGATACCCTTCAAGAATACGAGGAATGCCGCCTTAGGACGGCACGTATGCGATTGGGCGGTGACGCGAAAGGCGTGCTAGAATTTAATCCGACAGTAAAGAATGCTACCACGTGGAACACGTTCGCGAACGGATTACGGGAAATTTACAGCCAGGGTGACTCATTACAAGATCACAATACACGTCTAGCTAATATCAAGCTAGAAGAGTGTTCATCACTAAATGTTTACCTATCATGCATAGGGAGTGCTGTGAAGATGGCGAGAGTGAATCACTCACAATTCTTCCCACCTGAGCTAGTACTCTCTTACTTTCTGTCGGGCTTACCCGGCGAGATGCGTACGTACATGGAGGCAACCGGGATAACTACGCTCGAGAACGCAATTAAAGCAGTGCAGAGGTATATACAGCTCAGGAAACCCACCCCCCCCTCCCGTTTTGTGTCGACAATTCACGCCGCCCCTCCCACCCTTACACGTAACACCCCTTCTGTCTGGGAGGATGAATTTTTGAGACTGATGGTGGAGAATCTCAGCCGGGACGAAAGGAAGCGACAGGAACAGTCATCGTTCCACGAGGAAGGGCGGGAGCAATCAGGATTAGATACAGTAGGTATAAACACGTTGGGTAATACGCCACGGGGCGGCCGGCCGTCCGGGGCAGGGACCCGCGGGGCGCGGGCTGGGATTGACCCCCGCCCCCGGGCAGTCACAAATGCGCGCCCGGGCCCGCCCATGCGGGATAGCTGGTATAGAGCTCCGAAGCCTTTTCGCTGCTCCTCCTGTGGGGCATGGTCCCACGCCGTGCACGGATGTCCCTTTCAATGTGAGGGAAACCAGTGCGATGGGTGTGGCGACCAGGGACATACCCGCAGAGAGTGTCCATACACCGGAATGCGTTGCTACGCATGTGCCGAGTGGGGACACATTCGCAGGTTATGTCCCTACTACTAAAGGCAAGGGCGAGGCGTTGATGGTGACTAGGGAAGACAGGCCAATTATTAAGTTGAAAATGGGAGGGAAACGGGTTGAAGCTTTCATTGACACAGGCTCTTCGGTGTCCTTGGTGAAACAGAACGTGGCCTCCAAGATGAGCCTAGGGGGAAAGCATAAAGTTCCTGAGCTACGTGGCGTCACGGGGAACCGCCTCTCAACATTGGATTCCAGAGATATAACTATAAACTTAGGAGATAAGATAGTTGTTCACGCGCTGGTCGTGGTAAGCGGTGATCTTTTCCCAGGGGATGTTCTTATTGGGTCAGATTTCTTGTGTAGGTTTAAGTATGGAATCCAGTTTGATGGGAGCCGGTATACCGTGACATTAGATGGTAGAGATTACGCAGGTACGCCTATTAGGAATAGGTCTGGTCTGCCCGTCCACCTCATTAAGCCTAAACGCCCCCAGCCCCCCGCACCCCAAGCCCCCCAGCTACACCCGACGCGCGCCACTGTCATCCCCCCCCACTCTAGTGTTGTTCTGCCCGTTCGATGGTCAAGGTCGTTCGACAGTTCCACGGAGGATCAGGAGCATGTATTTGTTGAAGCCCCCCATAAAATGTCCCCATACATGCAGTCGGGGCTCATTAACACTCAGCAGCCTAGCGTTCCAGTCATAAACCCCACCCCCAGGGAATTTAAACTTACTCCTGGTCATTCAGTGGGAACAGTCTGTGCGGTCGATAAAGTAGAGGATCTGGAGCATTTTGATTCTACGAGATATAACATTAGGAGTGACACAGAATTCGTAGAGTCACAGCAAATGTTCGCCACTGCAATAGAATCCCTTGACATAGATCACCTACCCACCCTTATTAGAGAGCGTCTACGCGCTATAATAAAGCAGCATGAAGATCTGTTTGCAACTTCAGATCAGGACCTCGGCCTGATGTCAGCTTCACACAAAATTAATACCGGCTCCGCTCCCCCCACCAGAGTACGGCAGTGGAGGCTTCCTGAGGCGGCTAAAACTCAAATTAGGGACTTATGTCGCCAAATGGAGAAACGTGGTGTCATCTCCCCTTGCACTAGCCCCTATTGCTCCCCGGTCGTATTAGTCAGAAAAAAGGACGGGTCAACTAGATTCTGTGTAGACTATAGGGAACTTAATAAGGACACCATTGCTGATAGCTATCCCTTGCCCAGAATTGACGAGACACTGGACCAATTGAACGGAGCTTCTATATTCACAGTTCTAGACTGTAAGGATGCGTACTGGAGTATACCAGTTGACCCGGCTGACCGCCCCAAAACTGCTTTCGCGGACGGCAGCCGTCTGTTTTGTTTCAACAGGTTACCTTTCGGGTTAAAGGGAGCACCGGCCACGTTCATGAGGGCGGTGAACCACAGTCTCGCACCCGTGCTTGGGCGGAACGCTATGGCTTACCTGGACGATGTTATCGTCTATAGTAAAAACATGGATTCGCACATGCGGGATGTGGATGAGGTTCTCTCGGTCATGAAAGCGGCCGGACTGAAAGTGTCCCTTAGGAAATGCGCGTTCGCGCGCCAGGAAGTTAAATTCCTGGGATTCATCGTAGGTCATGGCGGCGTTAGGCCCGACCCAGTGAAAGTGAAAGCGATAGCAGAGATGCCACCTCCCACCACAGCCAGGGGTGTGAAACAGTTCCTCGGCACCGCCAATTTTTTCAGACGCCACATCCCTCACTTTTCAGAGGCGGCCCTCCCCCTTACTAAACTTACAAAGAAGTCGGTTCAGTTTCGGTGGTCGGGGGAGGCAGATAAAGCTTTTAACCATCTTAAGGACTTATTGAAGTCGGCAACAATGTTAGCGCTGCCGGACTTCACGCAGCCGTTTTACGTGCACACTGACGCTTCCGACGAAGCACTGGGAGCCTGTCTCATGCAAGGTGGTGAAGATAACCCCATCCCTATTGCTTATTTTTCCCAGAAATTGAGCGGAGCTGCCCTCCGCTACTCCACAACTGAGAAAGAAGCCTTGGCTATTGTCAAGGCCGTAACTTCCTTTGATGCTTACCTATTTGGTAGACACTTTTATGTAATCACTGATCACCGCCCTTTAATATATATCTTCCAAGGTAAAACTCCTAATGCACGGGTAGCACGCTGGGCAGTCTTTCTAAATGCGTATAACTTCTCCATTTTGCATAAGCCAGGCAAGAACCACGTAGTACCAGACGCACTGAGCCGTAATGTATTACCTATAAATAATGTCGGGAATCCTAGCAGCATAACTCAGCCCATTTTTGGGGACCTATCACCTAACGAGGTGCGCCAACACCAACTCGAAGACCCACAGTGGGGTCCTGTCATTGAGTTCCTTGAGGGGGGTCCGCTCCCCAAGAAGGTCAACAAAGCCTCACTTTGTGATTTCAGTCTTTTAAGCGGAGTCCTGTATCTTGTTACTATGAAACAGGATGATGAGCAACCCACAGAACTCGTAGTCATCCCCGCATCCTTGGAAAACTCGGCCCTAGAAGTAGCTCACTCTTCCCAATTCGCAGCCCACCCGGGTGAATGTCGCACATATGCACGCGCACGCTCTATGTTTTTCATGCCCAATCTAGCGCGGAAGGTTGGGGCATTTGTCAAAGGATGTCTGCCGTGTCAGTTAAGGAAGGGTACCCCAAAGAGACAGGGAGAGCTGCAGGAGTTTCCACCAGCCTCTCAGCCCTTGGAACGGGTATCGATCGATCTAACTGACATGTCAATACGTTCACACCGGGGAAACAGATACGTCGTTTCCATCGTCGATCACTATTCACGTTTTGCAACCTATATACCCATCCCCGATAAACGCGCAGAGACAGTTTGTGAAGCCCTGCTACAATACGTTGGTACTCATGGATGTCCCCGGGTCATTGTAAGTGATCAAGGGACAGAGTTTACCTCGGGCATCTTTCAGAAGGCGTGCGACTTGCTGCGGGCTAAGTCAAATCTAACCACTAGTTACCACCCACAGGCTAATGCCATGGTTGAGCGTTCCCACCGCACGTTGAAAGATCACTTGTCGTTTTTGGTTAATAATCAGTACGGCGGTTGGGACGATCAGCTACCTCTTGCACAACTGGCCATGAACACCGCAATTAATACCACCCTGCATAACACTCCTTACTTCCTTCACTTTGGTAGGGATCCAAACCTTCCTGCTGGTGTAATCAACCCCCCATCCCTATCCTATGGCGAGGACTACTCTTCTGTCTTGCAAAACAGGTTACAAACGGTCTTTACTCGGGTGCAGGAACTAAACAAGAAAGGTCACTTACACAACGCCACCTACTATAACCTCAGGGTCACCCCTTCCAATATTACCGTAGGTACCCTGGTCTTCCTAACTAACGAATCATCCTCCCCCGATACCCCCTCTAAGTTGCAACAGAGATGGAAGGGCCCATATAGAGTAACCGCCCAACCCAGCAAAGTAAACTTCACTATTTCCCCGCTCTGCCAGGGGGGACGTAAGGAAACTGTGCATGTGAATAGATTGAAGCTGGCAACTGTCGACGATGACGTCTTGAACAAATCAGGCCTCACCAACCAGCCCCCTCTAGGAGTAACATTCCCTTCCCAACACCCTATCCCTCCACCAGCAGCTGACCACCCCCCTCAGAACAATCAGGTACCTCACACCCCAAGTAATAATCAGAGAACTCCCCGAGCTACTGCCCCACTTGTACCAGTAAGACCTGATCAGATTAGGGCTCATAGATATAACACCAGGTCACAGAACACAGATTAAAGTAACGAGTCTAGGGGCACTTCTAATTGTTGATTATCCACCCCGGGATCTTGTCTTTCTACTAGGCTACAGAGTCAGCACTGCCCTGGCTCTTCACGGGCCTGGGCGAAGTCTCCCTGACTCCACACAAAAGTCGGAGATGACGCCACCACAGCTGCAGCCGACCCCCTACCAGATGAGCTGAGACCAACGCATCCTGACTCATAATGGATGCCCGACACGAGCGGGACACGCAGCGGGCAACCCCGCGGCGAATGGGTGACGCCTTCACGTCGACACTGCAAGCCCCAAGCT
The DNA here is from genome assembly GCA_958450375.1 of Homarus gammarus. Lineage (NCBI taxonomy): Eukaryota > Metazoa > Arthropoda > Malacostraca > Decapoda > Nephropidae > Homarus > Homarus gammarus. Next base: position 1,374,991 of record CAUDMG010000835.1, read on the forward strand.
CCAGAAACGGGCTTGCATAATGCTGGCCCTCGATCTGGTTGAAGACACTGGGCTGTGTCTCGTCGCTCGCCTGCTGAACGACGAGACACGCACCGAGGCTACGGTCTCACAGCCCACAATACTGACAGACAACACCTATGGGTACCATCAGCCTGAGCAAGCTACGCCATGCAGGACCAGCGCAGCACCTAGCTCCAGGCAGGGAATCAGGTCGTCCCCTTGGAACCCAGGAGAAAATCCCGAAGACCCGACCTGCAACCTCAGTAGCAGCAAGCAGCAGGCAACAAACAACTAGAGGTCCCAGTGGCGATGCGGACGACAGCTCCCTACGTTTCAGGACCTGTCAACTGGTCCCACGCACTTCCACTCCGGGAATGGAACCACCAGGTACCAGACAAGTAATGGCTGACCTCGGCCCACCCGGGATCTGCCTCGCCGGTGTTTACCACACCATCCGGGACGAAACAGAAGTGACCTGACTACAAGTAGAGGAAGAAAACAAACGAACCCTGGTGAGCCCAGCCAGGGAGGGATTCACCACTGTGGAAGGTGTAAGACAGGACGGTCTTTGGTCTCGCCGACACTCACGTACGGAGGGCGAGCCCTGGTCCGCGGAACCTGCCTTACAAGTCATCTAAGGAGACGACAGCCCACACAGTGGACCGGCCTTCATCCCGGCCGGAGGGGGCCGACGGCAGATGAACAGAAAATCGTCTGGAATATGTTGAAATTAATGATGTTGAAGAGAAGAAATACAGATGGAGCAGAAAAATTCATCTGGAATATGAAAATGAAGATGTATAAAGAAACGCAGATGAGCAGAAAAATCGTCTGGAATATGAAAATGGAGATGTATAAAGAAATACAGATGGAGCAGAAAAATTCATCTGGAATATGAAAACGAAGATGTATAAAGAAATGCAGATGGGACTAGAAAAATCTATCTGGAATGCGTCAGGAACTGCCGCTCCACACAGAAGTTCAAGTGGAGGAAGTGAGGCACGCGACACACCGCGGCAGACCGCAGGACGGGACAGGAAACGCCAACCACCACATCTACTGCGTCGTCCACCCTGATGCTGGACACCGATTGGTGGAGGTGGTGACGGACCACCCGCCACCCGGGATCTCGACGAATGCTGACGAGTTTTTGTTGTTGCCATTGTATCTTGTTAATAATTTCTGCTGCCTTGTTAGTATGTACAAATATTTCTTTTTGTTCACAAGTTGTATTTTGCCCCAACCTTTCCCCCCCCCCCCTTTTTTTTTTAAAGCGGCCATGTATCTTATTATTATATATGTTGTATGTGCTGCCCTGCGCAAGAGTTTAACAGTTGAAGCAACAAGTATGTAAATCTATTCCAGGCTTGAAGATTAACACTAGGAAACCTAAGAAGAAATAAGCCAGGGCAAGCAACACCATTGCATAACCTTTCAAACCTCCGACTGTGTACCCTCATTTAACTTCCTAAAGTGACGCTCTCCGACAAGCACCTGCCTAGGCGCTCTCTTTCTCCTTCATATCTACATCCATCTTTCCTTTTCCGTATATTTAGCTGGCCGCTTAAATTTTTAAATTTATCAGACTATGGTAGGAAGTGAGGTGTACACTTTGCATCTCAGTAGCTATTTTCGCAGGATGTGCACTCGCTTGGTCATCCACTGTAAACATCCACTGTCTGGCATAGAAGCTTTGATCTTGGCGGGAGGTATAGTGAGCTTTGTCAGATCAAACTACCGCCAGCGGAAAGACATACACCTGTGAGATTGTGTTTGTGAGGGTGAGACTGTGTTATCGCCCCAGGGATTGTCTCTGATACCGCACGTGATGCTGATGTCTATATGTGACATCAGTCTCTGGGATGAAACTTTGGTCTTGGCGGGAGGTGTAATGATTGGTTGTCAGACCAAAGCTTACAGCCCAGAATTATGTCACATGTAACAGCAAGCACACTACAGACTTTGTGGCGCCACCACATCCCGGGTTGACACACCTCGGGTCGACCCTGGGGACTTGGCCTCGTCCGCTAATGACTTGAGTTAGCCGGGTGACCTACAGCCGTCCAGACCTGACACTAGGGAACCAGAACTCGCACCACCACTCGATCAGCTCTACCCGGCGTCATGACCTTAGTAGGTCAAGGACCCGCTAATTAGCCAGCACTCCTGTTGACCCAACAACCCGGTCAAGACACACCCAGTTCAGTGGGAGAGGTCAACCCCCCGGCTCGATCAATATATAGGGGCTGGAGCCCCTCTCACAGCATCAGTGTCTGTAACCAGGAAGGGCCAGCTACCAGGTCCCCAGTCCCGCTCGAGAGGTGCCCGCCACTAAGTGTAACGAAGTCTCAGAAGTCGCAGCCGGGTCCATCGACAAAGTGCTGTCAACTCCACGAGTAACAGTAAGTGCTGGCTGTGTAGTCTGTGGAAGTGCAGTGATCCCGGACCTCCCCAACGATCGACTTAGCGAAGTGCCCATTCTAATTGTGAGGTTAGGTTATACGAGAATACCATAGTCTATCATAAATTGTGTACGAACCCCCCTATTAATCTCCCCTATTGAACTAGTATAATAAAGCTGTAACACGCATTGGTGTTTTATATACTACACTTGTACTGTGCCTGTGTTAATATACAGTGTTGACATCACACCCTCGAGACACGCTACCATTTCCTCCCACTATAATACTCTACTACTATAACCTCCTAGCTTACCTCTTCATGTGAGATTCTGTCTCATTACACAAGCATTAGTGTGTCCGTCAGGTAGAATTATCATACCCAACACCTTGACAGATATAATTCATCTCCTTTTAACTCATTGTCAAGGTAATTTTTTCTATTGGATGTATATATATATATAGATAAGACGTATTATTTTATGACAATGTTTGTGTAGATGGAGTTAGGGTTCCTACACACATTTGCCCCAGTAAGTCAGGCGAGTATTTCTGGGTCATAACACAGGGTAAAGTTAACGGTGTGGCTGACAGTATATTTATTTTATGTTTTGCACAACGGAGGTCAAATATTGGTTCTGTTGCTCTCATTTTAATACACTGTTGTCATTCACTCAGCCTGGTGCCCGTGATGTTACTCTTTCTCCTCTTTCTCCTCCTCCTACCCCCTTCTTTTTGTTCCTCCTCCTCCTCCCCTTCTTATTGTTTCTCCTCCTTTTCTTGTTTCTTCGCCTTCTCATCCTCTTCCTGTTTCTTGGATTTATCTATATTATATTAATTCGTTATAATGGTATATCACTTTTATATAAGATATATTAGGGAAGGATATACTATATACTTGTGGTAATATGGTCTGATATATTTATTAATGTATGTATTAGATTCTTGACGCAGTTTTGTCTTAAATATCATCTTTAACTCATAACTTTGTTTACTGTTACCTGCGCTGTGTCCATAAGCCGGGGCGGTGAGTCACGGGTGTTGTGGAGTGTTGATTATATGGCTTGTGTGTGTGTGTGTGTGTGTGTGTGTGTGTGTGTGTGTGTGTGTGTAATAATAATAATAATAATAATAATAATAATTAACGGTTTATTGAAAGAGCTTGGCAGCCAGAAGGCTGAAAATATACAGTTACATATTTGGGGAATGGGTTTCGAATTACAAATAATATACAAGTGACATAAGTGATACAAATAAGATATATAATAACTAGATGGGGAAAAGCTCAAACTACAGTGCATTTCAACATAGTGACAGTGCAAGAAGTAGTATTTACTGGGAGTGAATACACTGGTTTATTACAAGCTATTGTTAATTTTTACAATGGTTGGAACTGGGCTGTTCTTATAGCGGTCAGTTAGTGCACGTATGGGCTGGATGCGGTTGTGGTGTCGAACAGCAATTCTCGGGCTGGGGATCTCAGGTGGTAGTAGGAGCCGGTGTCGAGGATGGTGTAGAAGCTTCTTACCAAATTTGCAAATGAGGTCGTGGTGATGGTCAGTGAGAGTCGAAAGGTGTTAGTGTGTTGAGCGCTTCTTGATATGTGGAGTAGGAAGGGGAGAGAATAATCTTGCATGCCCTCTTTTGCACTTTTTCTAGGTGTTTACATTGTGTGGCATTTAGGGAGGAAGACCAGGTGGGGGAGGCATAGGTGAGCTTGGGAAGTATGAATGTTGTGTAAACACTGAGGTGCTCGGGTGCAGGAACTCCGAGGGACTTGAGTCGGCGGAGGAGGTGGAGACGGAAACTGGAGGATTTGACAACTTCACTGACGTGTGGTTTCCAATTTAGTTTGTTGTCTATGGTGACGCCGAGGAGCTTTGTGGAATCTACAACCTGGAGTGTGTTCGGACCTAAAGTAATGGAAGGAGGTGGGACAATGTCGGAGGAGAGGTTGATGTGCATAACCATGGTCTTGGTATGGTTGATGGTGACATGGTTGTTGGTGGCCCAGTTTTGGAGACTGTTCAATAAATCCTGAAGGGCGGTATAGTTGGGAGCAGAATTGTTGACGCTGATCCCAATGGTGGAGTCGTCGACATATTTCCAGCGAGCAGGGGTTTCTCTTAGGGCATCATTGATGAGCATAAGGAAGCAGAGTGGCCCCATCTTGGTGCCTTGGGGGACGCCACAGGTGAGTGACTGAAAGGTGGAGACAGCCCCTCGGAAGCGTACAGCTTGGCGTCGGTCACTGAGGAAGTCTGTAAGCCATGGTGTAAGACTTCTCCGAAGCCCGAGGTCAATAGCTTTGTTGATGATTATATTGTGGTCAACCAGGTCGAATGCTTTAGTGAAATCAATGAAGGCGACAGCTACAGACGTTTTTCGTTTCTCGAGATGGCGGTATATGTAATCGAGAAAGCTGACAAGACAGTGAGTGGTGGAGGAAGTTTTCATGTTGCCAAATTGCTGAGGGTCTACGACTCCTGCAATATCAGCATAAGCCCAGTCGAACACAAAACTTTCACAGATTAGGCTGGGTATTGGGGTGATTGCAATAGGTCGTAGCTGATTTTAGGATTGTGGGCTGGTTGACTTGGGCACTGGTGATACATAAGAGGTCTTTCAGTCAGCTGTGTGTGTGTGTGTGTGTGTGTGTGTGTGTGTGTGTGTGTATAGCAAATCTCCTCACTAGATTTATGGCTCCATTACCAAGGAATTCTCAGCCATTCTTAGTATTTCGTGGACGAATTTTGAGATCAGGGGAAAATTTACCACAAACTTTAAAGTCACATAAAGCTTATTGTGCCCATGAGTTATCTGGGTATTATACTGTTTATGATGGAATGTGAGGCAGCCTTATACTGATCTTACAAATGCTGCTCAAGATACACTTTTAACACACACACACACACACACACACACACATTCTCCCATCTTGTACTTCCCTCCAAGTACAGTATATGACCTGCAGGTACTCAGATACAAGGGACACACGGACCTCCTAACAAGTCAACATCAGTAACTCCCTCTATTAGTGTCCACGTCCCGTCTTACTTGAGTCCAGATGTATGGATTGTGTCACTACTCGCTACAGGACTGTCAGAAAACGTCACCTAACTTAAACTGTTGGGACGGCTCGTGTAGTATCTCCTGTACTGTCAAATTTGCCGAGTTACATTGAATAATGACTTTAAACACAGCAAAAGGTATTTACCTGAGTGATAGACAAAGAGACAGATCATCAGTATAGACTTTAATAGTTGAACTGAAATTAATATTAATATGGAGACAATGCTGTAAACTTTATTTTCATATATCAAATGTGTCTTCCTAAAGTTGATATTTGGCACCAGGTCGGGGTGACAGCCTTGAGTAGTGTACAGTATGTTCCCTGAGTGGCTGTTAAGACAAGCTGTTTGATTTGTTGCCGCGTCAGGCCCTGAGGGAGGGAAGGAGGGAAGGTGTCGTGGCAGTATTGTAGTAGTAGATAACATTGTCGTGATGGAGGGAGGGAGGGAGGAGGGAAGGTGTCGTGGCAGTATTGTAGTAGCAGATAACATTGTCGTGATGGAGGGAGGGAGGGAGGGAGGGAGGGAGGGAAGGTGTCGTGGCAGTATTGTAGTAGTAGATAACATTGTCGTGATGGAGGGAGGGAGGGAGGGAGGGAAGGTGTCGTGGCAGTATTGTAGTAGTAGATAACATTGTCGTGATGGAGGGAGGGAGGGAGGGAAGGTGTCGTGGCAGTATTGTAGTAGTAGATAACATTGTCGTGATGGAGGGAGGGAGGGAGGGAGGGAAGGAGGGAAGGTGTCGTGGCAGTATTGTAGTAGTAGATAACATTGTCGTGATGGAGGGAGGGAGGGAGGGAGGGAAGGTGTCGTGGCAGTATTGTAGTAGTAGATAACATTGTCGTGAGGGAGGAGGGGAGGAGGGAGGGAAGGTGTCGTGGCAGTATTGTAGTAGTAGATAACATTGTCGTGATGGAGGGAGGGAGGGAGGGAAGGTGTCGTGGCAGTATTGTAGTAGTAGATAACATTGTCGTGATGGAGGGAGGGAGGGAGGGAAGGTGTCGTGGCAGTATTGTAATAGTAGATAACATTGTCGTGATGGAGGGAGGGAGGGAGGGAAGGTGTCGTGGCAGTACTGTAGTAGTAGATAACATTGTCGTGATGGAGGGAGGGAGGGAGGGAGGGAAGGTGTCGTGGCAGTACTGTAGTAGTCGATAACATTGTCGTGATGGAGGGAGGGAGGGAGGGAAGGAGGGATAGTGTTGTGATGACATCATTAACATACAACCATGTATTATCGTAGACTATTCCAGGTCACCAGCAGTAAGGCGGACAATTCCATACACAGTGCAGTATATCTCTCACAAAACGATCTAATGCAACGAATAAAATTGTCCTTTATTACACATATAGTTGTGTCTTGTGTTTATTTGTACCTTGTTCATCTGGTAGAGCACGTAGGATGGCACACAACTGTCACACACACACACACACACACACACACACACACACACACCTGCGTTAGGTCACTACAGGGTATTGGTGTAAGTGAGGTAGACTACAATACGTGTCACAGTGTTGCGTATGTCTACGTGTCTTCTACAGCCAAGTGTTTCGTTATATTTGTTTGCTTTTATAAACTGTTGTATCGTACACAAGTTGTCGCTGCTCGTCTCTCGAGGATAGACTGAGAGTTCGTTGGTGAGGGTTAAATTTACAACTTATCTCTCTGTAATAATATTCTGGTCCACGTTATCAACCTGTCAGCTTAATCATCTTGGTGACGGAGGTGAGGAGAGAGAGAGAGCATGTTCGTGGTGGTGGTGTTAGTGGTGGTAGTGGTGGTACTGGTAGTGAGAGAGGCAGCCGCTGGGTAATAAGAGCCAATATAAGACCTCATTATAAGTTTTAATGAAGCTGACGTCGCGGTAACTTAATACATGGTTGTGTAGCAGTCGGAGCGTGTGTGAGTCATAACCGAGCAGCGCCTAGGAACTGTTCTTGCGGGTACAAATCTTTCTTTACGTTTACTGGAGCCTTTGTCTGTCTCAGTGTGTAAAAACTATTACTTTCTTTTATTAGCGTTTGTTAGGTACACACATTCTTAGTAATGGTTTAGTAGTGAAGAAATCATATTCTTAGTTGTTAATGTTAAGTTCAGCTTCATCTACAAGTTTAAGTTCAGCTTTATTATGTAAGCTTTGCGAAAATGTATTTACCATAGACAGGATGGAGGATGGAATAAGAGGCTGTGGAGTCAGACTCATCCATCCATCACCCTGAACAACTTTGTAGTGGGTGTGACGCTCTCAAACCACCTTACTGACAGAAAAAGACTTTTGTGTCACCTCGCACCTCAACACCCCGCCGCGCTGTGTCCACGAGACCACTGTGTCAACACACTCTGCAAGGGGAGAGACTTTGTTCCTTTTATGGGTGAATATTTGGACTGATGGCGGGACTAGAGAAGACAGGATAAGATTACTGAAGGCACACGAGAAAGTATTTGACTTTTTTTTAATATATTTAAGACAAAATTACGCGAATGGTGGTAAAGAGTGTTGTTACTACAGGGAAAAAGTAATATTTTTTTCTTAAATTTTTGTCGTTACTTGAATTTAGTTAGAGAAATTTAAACATGGTATGCAACTAAAAACAAGCTGGGGTGATGAATTAAATTACACTACAAACAGTTGCCTCGTAAACAAGCGTGAGTTAGTTAGACACTTTTTGTTTTGTGTGTTTTTGCTTTTTTACGGGGATTAGCCCACCCGGGCACTGGTCACCGACCCACATCCGGGCCTGGGGGGCGAAAATTTAATAATAATAATAATAATAATAATAATAATAATAATAATAACGAACCATAAGGAAATACAAAAATGAAAAAAAAAATCAATAGAAGGAAACAATATTTGTATGTTGTGTTGTCAATAGTAAGAGAAACAATTGAGACCCTGCAATTGTGTGTAAATGAGGCAGAAAGTCAGATCAACAACCTGGGACTTAGTTACAATTTTCGTGATGCCACATGGCAGCAGGGTCTACCATTAGACAACACATTATGCTTTCAGTACCTTCCCAGGCGGTAGTACCTCCCTGTTTGAGGGCTGCCTACTACCTACTGCCTACTTCTCTTGCTGTACTGGACGTCGCCAAGACTACTGTATGTATCTCAGTCCTATGGAATGATGAACCAGGGCAAATTTGCTTGGATGCGAGAATTGTGTTAGAATCCATGACCATGCATTTACAAAGCTGGAACACACGCACGCACATATATACACAATCGTACATGAGCACTTACACTCACAGAACAATACGTGAGCAAGTAAATACACACACACACACACACACACACACACGTAGTAATAGCAGCAGCACGCTACTTGTGTTCCACCACCGGCGGCTTAGTGTTAGTCACTGTGAGATAATGACATTAAACACACACATATAATACG